>JAJLRB010001242.1:0-87809 GCA_020976825.1 Odocoileus hemionus | reverse complement strand
TTCATCGAGCCACTGAGAAATGCTTCGTTGGACCCAAATTGCCTGGAGATGAGAGCTGATTGCTGGCCTTAGACTCAAGAAGTATATGCCTACTTTCCACACAGCCCTCAAAGAAGGCTTCTCTCAGCAGTAGGTGTTGAGGGAGGGACCCTGAGTTTGCTGCCTCAAGTGGAATACACCGAGAAGCCCTGACTCGAAAGGAGGTTGGGTTTCCTTTGCAGGTGGCTTGAATACAGGCTCCTCTATCATCTCACAAGGTGAAGGGATGTGCTGAATCCCCTGTGGAGTCCTAGAGAAAGCCCTAGGTCCCCGACTCCTTTTTTCGACGGAATGCCTCACATGCCTTTGACACCTCGAGCGGCACGCAGAGTTCACTGCTTCAAAACGGTTGACGATGCCTGACTCCTTTCTTGAACATTGACAGGAATCCCCATATCCCTGAGGCTACTGGAAAGGGTCCCTTGGTCTCCCGCCTCACATCGAGAAGCGTCCCACTTTGGCCCTTGCCAAGCCTCGAAGAGATTCCTGAGGAGTCTCCTCGTAACTCGAACAGGAGTCCTGACGTCGCTGGAGAAAGGGGCAATAACGATGTTGAAGTGCCATTCCCGCCCGAAACTCGAGAATATATACCCAGGTCCCGCTCCGCAACTCGAGAAAAACATGACACTTTCCCCTCAAAGACGAGATGAGGCCCCATTCCCTGCACTGAATGCAGACAATCCCGTGATCCCCATGAAACAACTTGCTTGATGGATTCGAGTCACTTCCGCGCTAAGAACAAACTTCGTTCACAAGCTACAGAGGGACCCTGAGGTCGACATCCATGCATCACGGATAGAGCTTCACCATGTACACAAATCAACTCGTTATGAGGGCCGGATTCCCCTGACCCTTGACTCGAGAACTCATAACGCTGTTCAACCATCAAAACACGGACTCAGTGGTCTTGACTCTCCTGTAAGGAAAACTCCAGAATTTAAAACCTTGAGAAAAAACGTGGCCAAGCCTAGTGGAAATTACAATGTTCAGCAGAGCCACTCAAGCAATGCTTCAGTGGACCCCAAATTGACTGGAGATGGGAGAATGATTGCCTGGCTTAGACTCAAGGACCGTATATCAACATTCCACAAACCCTCAAAGAGGCCTCTATCAGGAGTAGGTGTGAGGGAGGGACCCGAATTTGTTGCCTCAATTGGAATATAACACCGATGATGTCCTGACTCTAAACGGATGCCGGGTATTCCTTTCAGTGCTGAATACAGGCTCCTCTTTCATCTCACAAGGTGAAAGGAAGTCTAAAGTCCCATGTGGAGTCATAGAGAAAGGCCTAGGAAAACCCGGGCCCCTTTAAAGGGAAAGCCCCCACGGGCCCTTTGACCACCGGGGAGCGGACGCAGAGCTCACTGCTTCAAAAGCTGAGGGATCCCCTGATCCTCTTGAACATTGAAAAGAACCCCAATTTATCCATGTGGTAATGAAAAGGGAACCCTGGGTTTCCCACCTAAATTCGAAAAGGGGCCCTTTTTGGTCCTCCCGCCTCAAAGAGTTCAGAGGTTTTCAAAACTAGCAGGATTCCTGAGTCAGGGAAAAAACATGGGTTTTTTAAAGGGGGCTTTCCCCCCGGGAACTGAGAATACCCCCCGGGGTCCCGGGCCCCAAACCGAAAAAAACCATGAAAAATTCCCCCTTAAAAGCGAAAAGAGGCCCGCCCCCCGCAATACATGCAAAAGCAATCCCGGGGTTTAAAATAAAAAATGAAAGGGGCCCTCGACTTGCCTGTTTTTATCTCGAGGACAATCCTCAAGAAAAATTTTAACCAAGTACCGAGGGACTCTGAGGTTAAAACTGGCTTTCCGAAGGAGCCCCCAGGGGCCCCCCAATCAACTCGAATGAGTCCCGATACCCCTCCCTTTTAAACTACAGACCACCCCGGGGTTTTCCATCAAACACGCCGTGGTTGACGCCCTTTAGGCAATCCAGGGGTTTCCCCGAGGAAAAAACGTGCCAAGTTAGGGGAATACAAATTCATAGACCCTTTCGAGGAGTGATCGTGGCCCCCAAAATTTGCCTGGAGATGAGAGTGATTGCTGGTTAGATCAAGAAGGATGCCTTTTTTCCACAACCCCCTAAAGAAAAAGGGGTTCTAAAACCCGTATGTTTTGGTGGGGGGCCCCTGAGTTTGTGCCCCCAATTGGGAACATCACCGAAAAACCCCTGATCAAAAGGAGGCTGGGTTTCCTTTACGGGGATTGAAAAACGGACCCTTGTATATCTCAAAAGTTAAAGGGGAAAGAATAAAATTCCCCTGTGGAGTCCATAAAAAAATAGGCCTAGGCCCCCGATTCCTTTCGATGGAATGCCTAAATGCCTTTTACCCCTCGGCGGCAGCGGGTTTCCCCTTCTTTAAAAAAGGTGATGATCCCTTGCCTCCTTGGACATTGAGGGGAATCTCCATATCCCTGAGTACGGGAAAAAAGGGCCCCCCGGGGCCCCCCCTCCCGGAAAAATCCCCCCCCCCCCTTCCCAAAAGGAGAGCCCCTTTTGGGCCCCTGCCAACCCTCAAAGAGTTTCCCTGAGGGTCCCTGTAACTAGACATTAGTGCTGATGTGGGCTGGACAAACACGAGTGTTGAAGGGCCACCCCGGCCCTTAACTCGAGAATTTACCTAGGTCCCCCGGTTCAAAAAAACCTTTAGATTTCCCCCCTCCAAGCGGTTTGAGGCCCGATTCCCCCCCCACTGCATGCAGAGCAGCCCAGTGGCCCCCATGAAAATGTAAGCAGCGTGACTTGCTTGAGGGGGATCTGGGAAACAACCCCAAAAAGAACACTGTCACAATTTACGGGGGGCCCCTGAGATCCACCTCCATCACGAAAAATTTCCCATGTACCCCAAATCAACTCGGATGTTCCCCGATTCCCCCCCTTGATCAGATCCCCCCCCCCTTTTCCCCCTCAAACATGGAAAGTGGCTTGACTTCCTTTAGAAAATTCCGGGTTTTTCCCCGTAAACAACGTCCCAAAGGTTAGAGGAAAAACCAAACTCAGCAGAGAATCGAAAAAGCTTCGTGGACCCAATTTCCCTGGGAAATAGAGTTTTTTTTCCCTTGGCTTAGATCAAGACGAATGCTAATTTCCACAAGCCCTAAAAAAAGAGGAGGCTTTTTGGCAGTAGGGTCGGGGAGGACCCTGGTTCATCCCTAAAATGGAATATACACCGAGAACCCCCGGGCCGGGAAAAGGGGGGTTGGGTTTTTCCTTGAAGTGGTTTTGAATTGGCTCCTCTTTCTTTCACAAGGTAAAGGGGTTTTGTCTGAACTGTGGGGGTCCCTGGGGAAAGGGCCCTAGGTCCCCGACTCCTTTCGATAGAATGCCTAAATCCCTTTGCCACTAAGCGGCCCCCCAGTTTTGGGAGGTTTTCAAAAGGTGGATGGCTAACCTCTTGACATTGACGGAATTTCCAATACCTGTGGTTAGGGAAAAGGGGGACATGGGTCCCCCGTTCCCCTCAAAAAAGATCCCTTTTGGGCCCTCCCAAGCCTCGAAGGATTTTCCTTAGGTGTCCCTCGTAATAAAGAAGTTTCCCCGACGTCGTGGACAGAACGAGGGTTAAAAGAGCCACCCCCGGGCTGTAACTCGAGAATAAAATCCAAGGTCCCCACCTAAACCGAGGGAAACCCAAGGGGTTTCCCCCCCAAAGGGCGAGTTTAGGCCTTTCCCCGCACGGCCATGCAGAGATTCCGTGATCCCCTTTAAAACCATGTAAGGAGCCTCGACGGGTTTAAATTTGGATCTAGAGACAGTTCGAAAGGAAACTGTAAACAAGAACAGAGGGACCCGGGAGGTCACCCGGGAAATCGCAAAAGGGTCCTTTTCCCCCAAAATTCAACCCGAGTGAGGCCCGATTCCCCCTCCCCTTAAATTCCGGGCAACTCCCATTTTCCCTTAGAAAAACACAACCAGTCCCTTCATTTCCCTTTTAAAGCATTTTCCAACAGGCCCCCGGGAGAACAAAGTCCCAAAGTCTATGGGAAACAGGGAATTTCAGAGGGAAACTGGGGGATTTTTCCTTAAACCCGAAAATTTTGCTTGGAGATGAGAGTGTTTCCCTGGCTTAGACTCAAGAATATCCCAACTTTCCAAAAAGCCCCTCAAGAGGAGGCTTCTCCAGAAAATGGGTGTAGGGAAGCGACCCCTTTTTTGATTTTTTTTTTTTGCCCAAGTGGAATAACCCCAAAAAGGCCAAAGATCGAAACCCGGCCCCGGTTTTGGCCCTTGCAGAGGCAAAAAAACAGGTCATTTTTCATCTCAAAGGGTTAAAGGGAGTTAAACCCCTGAGTATTTGCCTAGAAAAAGGGACCTGTTCCCCGACCTTTTAGGAAGGGCCTCAAAATTTCCCTTTTGAACTTCAAGCGGCTCGCGGGAGTTTTGCTTAAAAAGGGTGACGATGCCTGACCCTCTTGAAATTGACGGGAAACCCCGAATACCCCTGGGGAAAAACTGTAAAAGGAAAAACCCGGGGGCCCTTGCCTCAAATCGGGGAAGCACCCCTTTTGGGCCCCCAGCCAAGCCTCAAAGGGGTTCCTGGGTTCCATCGAACTCGAAGAAAGTCCTGACGTCGTGTAAAACGAGTTTTAAAGGGACTTTTCCCCCCCGTAAACGAGAAATTAACACAGGTCCCCGCCTCAATCAAAGAAAAACCTAAGATTTCCCCCCCAAAGGGAAATGGGGCCCATGACTCTCCTGCAGGGAATAAAAGGGAAAATCCCGTGTTTCCCGATAAAAACATGTTGGGGACCCTCGATTTGGGGGGGGGGGATCTGGGGGAGTGTAAGATCCTGTCAAAAAAAAAGACAGGGAATTGAGGCCCACACCAGCTCGGAAAAGTTTCATGCCCCCCAAAATAAAACTCGAGTTGAGGAAGGATTCCCGTGCCTTGACCCCGGGAGTATCCCCAATCCACATAAAAACACAAACCGGGGCTTGATTCCCTTTGGAAACTCCAGGGGTTTCCCTTGGAACAACACCCCAAACCCTTTAGGGGAAATTACCAATTTCCATAGACCCACTCGAGGAATGTCCATGGACCCCAAATTGCCTGGAGATGAAAAGTGTTCCCGGGGCTTAGACTCAAAAAAAGATCCCTTTATTTTTCCACAACCCACTCAAGAGGAGGCTTCTCTCGAAGTAGGTGTGAGGGAGGGCCCTTTGAGTTTGCTGCCTCAAGGGGAAATTTTCCCCAAAAGCCCTGACTGAAAGGGGGCCCGGGTTTTCCCCTTGCGTGGGGAAAAAGGGCCCCCTTTTTTCATCTCAAAAAGGTTTGAAGGGATGTCTGAATTTTTTGGGGGGTTTCCCTTTAAAAAAGGGCCCTAGGCCCCCGACTCCTTTAAAAGGGAATGCCTCACTTGTTTTTTGGACCCCTCGGGGCGGCCCGCACAGTTCTTTGCATAAAAGGTGCGTTGCCTGACCCCCTCTTGAACTTTAACAGGAACCCCAATATCCTGTGGCTACGGGAAAAGGGGACCCGGGGGTTCTCCCCCCTCCCCTCGAAAAACGCCCCTTTGGGCCCCTCCCAAAGCCTCGAAGAGATTCCTGTGGTTTTTCCCTCTTTAACCGACAGCAGTCCTGAGTCGCTGGGGAACCGAGTGTTAAAGGGCCATCCCCTCCGAAAACTCGAGTATTCCCCAGAACCCCCCCGAAACCTAGGGAAAAACAATGAGATTTCCCCCCAAAGCGAGATGAGGTGTTTCCCCCATATGTATGAAAGCAACCCCGTGATCCCCTTTAAAAATTTTTAAGGACCCTCGATTGTTTTTATGGATCTGGGGACAGTGCATGATCCTGCCCACAAGTAGAGGGGGGAAAACCGGGAGGTAACCCCAGCATGCAAAAGGGGTTCCATGTCCCCCAAATCAACTCGAGACCCGGCAGGTTTCCCCCAACCCTTGGGACTTCAGAGTCCCCCTTAAATCCCACCCAAACCCGACAAGTGGTTGACTTCCTTTGGGGCAACTCCGAGGTTCCCGAGAAACAAGGGTGCCAAGCTGAGGAATCCCAAATTTTCCCGAGACCCAATCAAGGCATGCCCCGTTTTCCCCCAAATTCCCTGGGATGAGGGTGTTTCCCTGGCTCAGATTAAATTTACTTATGCCAATTTTCCACAAGCCACTAAAGAGGGGCTTTTCTCAGCAAAAGGGTTGTGAGGGAGGCCTGATTTTGCTGCATCAAGGGGAAAATATACCCCGAGAACCCCTGACTAGAAAGGGGGCCCGGGTTTTCCTTGCGTGGCTTGAAAAAGGTCATCTTTATCTCAAAGGTAAAGGGAGTCTGAACCCCCAGTGGAGTCATAGAGAAATTTTTAAGTCCCACCCCCTTTCGGGAATGCCTAACATGTTTGAACCTCGTGGGGCGGGCAGTTTATTTCCCTCAAAAGGGGGACGATACCTAAACCCCTTTAAATTTTTGAGAAAAAACCCCCATATACAGGTTTTTAAAAAGGGGGACCCGGGGGGTTCCCCCCCTACTAAAGGGGGGTTTCCCTTTTGGGCCCCTGACAAGCCTCAAAGGATTCCTGAGGTGCCCCTCGTAACCCACTGGAGCCCTGAGGGTTCGCGGGGTTAAAACCGAGTGTTAAAGGGCCACCCCCTCGGGTAACTCGGTATATACCCCAGGACCCCCGCAACTCGGGGGAAAAGATGAGATTCCCCCCCAAAAGTGGATGGGCCCCGATTTGCCCATAAATGATGCAAAGCAAACCCGTGTTACGATGAAACTTGAAAAGGAGCCTCGATTTGGCTTAAAGGATTTGGGAGCCATTTCAGCAAGTTCACTGTCAAAAGTAAGGGGCGAAACTGGGGTCCCCCCGAAATCGGGGAAGGAGTTCCTGTCCCCAAATCAACTCGAGTCCGGAGGTTTCCCCCCCTTTGACTTCAGAGTCTTTTTTAAATTTTCCAATCAAACAGGGAAGTGGTTTGGGCCCTTCTTTAGGCAACTCCAGGGGTTCACGGAACAAGAAACCAACCCTAAAAAAGAATCCCAAAATTTCAAAAGAGCAACCCCAGGTATGTCCATGGACCCCAAATTCCCGGAGATGAAAACCCTGATTCCCGGGCCTTAGATCAAGACATATGCCAACTACCCAAAACCACTCAAGAGGGGTTCTCTCAGCAGAAGGTGGGGAGGGAGGGCCCCTTTGAGTTTGGCCTAAATTTGGAAATATACCCCGGAGAAGCCCTGACTCAAAAGGGGCTGGGTTTCCTTACGGGGACTTGAATCCCGGGCCCTCCTCTACCCTTCTCACAAGTTGAAGGGAGGACTGAACCCCCTGTGCTTTCCCTAGAAAAAGTCCTAGGCCCCCGTTTCCCTTTCGACCGAATCCCTCACACCCCTTTGTTTTTCGGGAGCGGAACCCCCGGGTTTTCATGTTTCAAAAGGTAAACGTTCCCTTTGACTCCTCTTGAACATTGACAGGAATCCCATACCCCTGGGGTTTTGGGAAAGGGGGCCCTTGGGGGTTTTCCCGCCTCCCTCGGAAGCACCCCTTGGCCCTGAAAAACCCTCGAAGGGGATTCCTGAGGTGTTCTTTAACTCGCACCCGCCCTGACGTCGCTGGAGAAACACGACGTAAAAAGTACCATCCCTGCCAGATCTCGAAAATTTTTCCAGGTCCCAAACCGCAACTCGAAAAAAAACCCATGAAATTTTCCCCCTCAAAGCGAGTTTGGGGCCGATTCTTGGCAGCATGCAGACAATCCTTGATTCCTTGTTTTAAACCTGAAAAGGAGCCCTACTTGCTTGATGGTTTCTCGGACAACCCGCAAAAACACTGTCAAAAAGTACAGGGACCCTGAGGTACACCAGCATCACGAAGGGAAAGGCCCCATGTCCAAAAAATTCAATCGAGATGAGGCCCGATTCCCCTCCCTTGACTCAAAAACCCCACCCCGCTTTCCCACATAAAAACAGGGCAGTGCTTTTGACTTCCTTTAGGAAAATCAGGGGGTTTTTGAAAAAAAATGTCCCAAGTCTAGGGGGAAATATCAATTTTCTTTGGGAGCCACTAAAAGAATGATTCGGGGTCCCCCAAATTGCGTGGAGATGAGAGCTGATTCCCTGCTTAGATTTCAAGAAGGATGCTATTTTCCCAAAACCCCCCTTAAGAGAAGGTTTCTCTCGCAGTGGGTGTGAGGGAGGCCCCTGAGTTTGCTGCCTCAAGTAAAATATACACCAAAAATCCCTGACTAGAAAGGAGGAGGGGTTTCCTTACGGGGGACTTGAATACAGGCCCCTCTATTTTCCACGTTAAAGGGATGTATGAACCCCTTTGAGGGGTCCATAAAAAAAGGGCCCTAGGCCCCCGAAAAACTTTCGAGGGTTGCCTCACATCCTTTTGGGGAACCCGATCGGCACGCAGAGTTTACTTCCTCAAAGGTGCGATCCCGGACTTCTTGAACTTTGAGGGGAAAATTCCCCATTACAGGGGTACTAAAAAGGGGAAACCCGGGGTTTCCCCCGCCTACCTCAAGGAGATTTCCCTTTGGGCCCCTTTCCCCTCGAAGAGTTTTCCTGGGGTGTCCCTCGAAATCGACAGGAATTTCCTAAAGTCGCGGGGGGAAAACACGAGTGGTTAAAGGGGCCCACCCCCTCCGTAATTCGAGTATATCCCCCGGGGCCCCCGCCGCACCGAGAAAAACAATGGATTTTGTCCCCAAACGAGATGGGCCCGTTTTCCCCATCACTGCATGAAAAGAAATCCTTTGTACCCATGAAACATGAAAGGGGCCCTCGACTTGTTGTTGGATTTCGAGACATTCCGCAAGATCATGTCAAAATTTAGAGAGGGATCTGAGGTAACCCCAGCACGCAAAAGGGTTTCCCATGTTCCCCCAAATCAACTCGGATCCGCAGGTTTCCCCACCCTTGACTTCAGAGTATCCCTTAATCCAAAATCAAACACGGGGCCAAGTGGCTTAAATTCCCCTTTAGGAAACCCCCAGAGGTTCCACGAGAACAAGTGAACCCTAGAGGGAATACCAATTTCAGAAGAGCAACTACAGTCAGGGTTTCCGTGCACCCCAAATTGCCGGGAATTGGAGCTGATTGCCTGGCTTAGGCTAAATACATATGCCAACTATCTAAAACCCAATAAGAGGGGGGCTTTTCTCGCGTAGTTGTGAGGGGGGGCCCCCGAGCTTGCTGCCAAAGGGTGAAATTTTTACATGAGAAGCCGGGATAGAAGGAGGCCCGGGGGTTTTTCCCTTGCAGGGCTTGAAAAAGGTCATCTTTCATCTAAAAAAGGTGAAGGGATGTCTGTACCCCCAGTGGAGCCCATAGAAAAAACCCTAAGTCCCCGCCCCTTTCGAGGGGAAATGCCTCCTTTGCCTTTGACACTCGAGCGGCAGCGAGTTCACTGCTTAAAAAGGTGCTTTCCCTGATATTTCTTGAACATTGAGAAAAACCCCCTTTCCCCTTTGGCCCCGGGAAAAAGGGGCCCCGGGGCCCTCCCAACTCTCCCCCGGAAGCACCCCTTTTGGCCTCCCAAGCCTCTAAGGGGTTCCCAATAAGGGTCCTTCATAACGGGGCGGGTTAGGGATGTGCGGGACAATCAGATTCTTGAAGGGCCATCCCCCCCCTAATAAATAATACCCAAAAAGGTCCCCCCCGAAACTCGGGGGAAAAAACCAGACATTTTCCCCTTCAAAGCAAAGGATGGGGCCCGTTTCCCCTTTGAAATTTGCATGAGGCAACCCCTGATCCCCATAAAATTTTTTGTAAGTACCTCAACGTGCTCGTGGATCTCCAGACAACCCGCAAGAACACTGTACAATTAGAGAGGACCCTGGGGGTCACACAAGCATCGCGAAGGAGTCCAGGGAACCCCAACAAAAAACCCGAGATGGGGCCCCGTTTCCCCCTCCCTTGACTCCAGCGCCTTTCCCTGTTTTTTTAAAACGGAAAAGTGGTTAAAATTCCTTTATGAAAAACTAAAGGGTTTCCCCCGGGAGAAGAACGTGCCAAGTCTAGGGGAAAAATACCAATTTCCCTTTGAGCCATTCGAAAAAATTGTTGGGAAAACCAAAATTTTGCAGGATTGGGAGTGTTTCCCGGGCTTAGAAAAAAAGGATGTTTTATTTTTCCACAACCCCCTTAGGGGGAAGGCTTCTTCTTTCAGTAGGTTTTTGGGGAGGGACCTGAGTTTGCTGCTCAAGGGGAAATTACACCGAGAACCCCTGCTACAAAGGGGGGTGGGGTTTCCTTCCCAGTGCCCTTGAAAAGGGAACCTTTTTCATCTAAAAAGGTGAAGGGTTTAACTGAATCCCCTGAGGGTCCTAGAGAAAGTTTTAGGCCCCGATTTTTCGAGGGAAAGCCTCCATCCCTTTGGGAACATTGAGGGGCACGCAGAGTTCCCTGTTAAAAAGGTTTGCCCGATCCCTTACTCCTCTTAAACATTGACAGGAATGCCCATACCCCGGAGTATGGAAAGGGCCCCTTGGTTCCCGCCCCCACATCGGATTTTTTCCCTTTTGGGGCCCTCCCAAACCCCCTCGGAGAGATTCCTGGGTTTTCCCTCGTAACTCGCCCCCGGAGCCCTGATTTCGCTGGGAAACAGGATGTTGAAGTGCCATTCCCCCCAATATCTCAAAAATTATACCCAAGGCCGCACCGCAACTTGAGAAAAACCATGAAAATTTCCCCCTCAAAGCAAAGATAAAGGCCCACCTTTCCCCTGCATTTGCATGCGGGAGAAACCCCGTGGCACATAAAAACATGTAAGGAGCCTCTACTTGCTTGATGGATTCGAGACAATCCGCAAGAAAAATTGTCCAAGTACAGGGGGGCCCCTGAGGTCGACCAGGCATCACGAAGGAGCTCCATGCCCACAAATCAACTGGGAGAGGGGCCCCCGTTTCCCCCTGCCTTAAATCGGGAACCCATCCGCGTTCCACTAAAACACGACCGGGGGTTTTTGGATTCCTTTGGGCAACCCCCAGAATTTAAAACCGAGAAAAAACGTCCCAAAGGTCTGAGAAATTTCAAGTTCATAGACCCACCCCAAAATGCTTCTTTGGCCCCCAAAATTGCTGGAGATGTGAGTTTGATTGCCTGGTTTGACCCCAAGAAGGATCCCTACTTTACGAAAGCCCCTCAAGAGAAGGAAACTTCGAAAGTGTGTGAGGGGGGCCCTGATTTTGCTGCCTCAAGTGGAATTTACACCGGGGAAGCCGGGATTAAAAAGGGGACTTTTTTTCCTTACAGTGACTTGAATACGGGGGTCCTTTATTCACAAGTTGGGGGTGTCTGAATCCCCAGTGGAGTAAACTAGAAAAAACCAAAGGGCCCCCAAACCCCTTTCGACGGAATGCCTCAATGCCTTTAAACACCTGAGCGGCAGCAGATTTCCATGCTTAAAAAAGGGGGACGATCCCCTAAATACTCTTAAAACTTTGGGGAAAAAACCCCAAAGTCACTGTGGCCCCGGGAAAAGGGACGTGGTTTCCCAATCTCCGGGGAAGAAATTCCCTTTTGGGGCCTCCCCGGGCCTCGAAGAGTTTCCCGGGAATTTGCCCTTCAAAAAAATGGACAGGAGTCATGAGCCGCGGGGAAAATCCGTTCTTGAAGGGCCACCCCCGCCTTTAAACTCGATAATTTCCCTAAATTCCCGGAAAGGGGGAAAAAACCTGGATTTTCCCCCTCAAAGCGAGTTGAGGCCCGATTCCCCTGCAATGCATGCAGAGGAACCCCGTGCCCCTTTGAAACATATAAGTATTTTCGACTTGTTTGATGGATCTGGGGGAAATCCGAAAGGGAACACTGTCCAATTAAGGGGGGACCCTGAGGTCACCCCAAGCATCGCAAAGGGGGCCCCATGTACCCCAATCAAAACCGAGATGGGGGCCCGTTTTCCCCTGCCTTGCCCCAGTCCCTTTCCCTTTTTCCGCATAAAAACACACAGTGGCTGATTTTTTTTGCAACCCAGAGGTTTCCCGAAAACTTTTCCCCAATTTCTACGGGAAATCCCAAATTTCAAGAGCCACTCGAGAAATGCTCCGGGGAACAAAATTTCCCTGGAGATGAGTCGATTCCCCTGGCTTAGACACAAAAAAAGGTTTCCCCTATTTTTCCCCCAACCCCCTCTAGTGAATTTTTTCTCTCATCAGTTGGTTTTTGGGGAGGGACCTTGTGTTTGCTGCTCAATGAAATATACCCCGAAAAACCCCTTTGACTCGAAAGGAGGGGGGGTTTTCCTTAGCGGGGACTTGAAAAAGGTTTCTCTACATCCCCAAATGGGGAAGGGAGGGATAAAACCCCTGTGGAGCCCCTTTTGAAAAAATTTTCCTAGGTCCCCAAACTATTTTTCGAGGGGAATGCCTACAGGTCTTTGACATCGAGCGGCACGCAGATTTCCCACGCTTAAAAAAGGTGAGGGTGCCTGACCCCTCTTAAAACCTTTTGCCGGGAAAACCCCATACCCCTGAGCTACGGGAAAAGGGGCCCCTTGGGTCCCCCGCCTACACCCGGAATTGTCCTTTGTTCTGCCAAGCCTTAAAGAGCTCCTGAGGTTTCCTCAAACCCCCTTTGACAGGAGTCCTGACGCGCTGGAGAAACAGAGTTAAATTTGCCATTCCCCCTATCTCGAGTTTTATACCCAGGTCCGCCCCGAAACTGGGGAAAAACCCCATTGATTTTCCCCCTCAAAGTAGATGAGGCACCTTTTCTTGGACTGATGAGGGGGCAATCCCGTGACCCCCATGAAAATGTAAGGAGCCTTATTTCTTGATGGATTTTGAGAAAACCCAACAAGAACACTGTCAAAAGTACAGAGGGACCCGAGGTCGCACCCCCATCACGAAGGGCTCCATTGAAACCAAAAATCAATCGAGATGGGGCCCCGGGTTTCCCCTCCCTTTTGACTCGGAGAACCTTACGGACCCAACATCAAACACGGAGTGGTTTGACATGTTTGGGCCCAATCCAGATTTTTCCCCGGAAAAAAACGTGAAAAAGGTTAGGGAATATCAAGTTCATGGCCCACTCAAAGAATGCTTCTTGGCCCCCAAATTGCCTGGAGATGGGGAGTTGTTTTCCCGGGGCTTAAAATTTCAAGAAGGTGCCTATTTTCCCAAAACCCCCTCAAGAGAAGGAATCTCTCAGCAGTAGGTGTGAGGGAGGGCCCCTGAGTTGCCCCTCTAGGGGGGAAATATTCCCCGAGAAGCCCTGATTTGAAAGGAGGAGGGTTTCCTTACAGTGCTTGAATACAGGTCCTCTATTCTCACAAGTTAAAGGGGATGTTAAATCCCCTGGGGGATCCATAAAAAAGGCCTAGATCCCGAAATCTTTCGAGGGAAATGCCCACATCCTTTTGACCCCTCGTGGGGCCCGCAGAGTTTATTTTCCTAAAAAAGGTGACGATGCCTGATCCTCTTGAACATTGAGGGGACCCCCATAACTGAGTACGGGAAAAGGGACCGGGTCTCCCCCCTACCTAAAGGGAAAACCCCTTTTGGGCCCCGAAAAAGCCTCAAAGGTTTCCCGAGGTGTCCCTGAAACCCCCTGGAGTCCTGACGTCGCGGGGGTTTTTAACACGATGTTAAAGGGGCCACCCTCCGTAACCGAGTATATCCCAAAACCCCGGAAACTCGAAAAAAAACCCAGGATTCCCCCCCCAAAAGCGAGTGAGGCCCGATTGCCATCACTGCATGAAAAGCAAAACCCGTGATACCCAGAAACATTAAGGAGCCCGATTTTCTTGATGGATTCGAGACAGTCAGCAAAACCTGTCACAAGTAGAGGCAAAACGGGGTCACCCAGCATCGCGAAGGATTCCCCATTCCCCCAAATAAAACTCGAGATCAGGCAGGATTCCCCGCTTGACTTCCGTCATCCTTAACCCACACAAACACGACCAGTGGCTTGATTCCTTTGGGGAAACCCAAGGGTCCACGGAACACGTCCCAACCCTAGATGAAACCAAATCAAAGAGCAACTTAGGTATGCCCGGGGCCCCCAAAGTTGCATGGAGATGAAACTGATTGCCTGGCTTTGACTCAAAACATATGCCCAAAACAAAAGCCTCAAGAGGAGGCTTTTCTTAGCGTGGGTGAGGGAGGAACCCCGGTTTGCTCCCCAAATGGAATATACAGAGAAGCCCTGACTCGAAAGGGGGCGGGTACCTTACAGTGACTTGAATCGGGGCCCCTTTTCATCTCCAGGTGAAGGGATGACTGAATCCCCCGTGCAGTCCCTAAGAAAATCTGGCCCCCACTACTTTCGCAGAATGCCTCACATGTCTTTGAACCTCGAGCGGCAGCAGAGTTCACGCTTCAAAAGGTGATGATGCCTGACCCCTCTTGAAATTGACAGGGGAAAACCAAAATTTTCCCCGTGGCTTTGCAAAGGGGCCCTTGGTCTCCCCCCTCACCTTTGGAAGCATCCTTTTGGCCCCTTTACAAGCCTCGAAGGATTCCTGATTTTCCTCGTAACTCGACAGCAGTCCTGATCGTGGGGAACCGATGTTTAAGGCCATCCCTGCAATCGAGAATATTCTCCCGGGCCCAACCCCAAATCAGAAAAACATGGAAATTTCCCCCCAAAGCGAGATAAAGGGACCATTTCTGGGATGCATGCAGGCAATCCCGGATCCCATGAAAAATGTAAGGGACCTCTCTTGCTTTGGTTTCCCCAAGACAATCCGAAGAACACTGTAAACCAATTAAGAGGGCCCCTGAGGTCCCCCAAGCATCAAAAGGGAGCTCCATGTACCCAAATAAAAACCGAGATGGGGGCCATTCCCCTCCTTGTCCAGCCAAATTCCCCGTTCCCCAAAAACACGCCAGGGGGTTTTGAACCCTTTTTTAAACCCCAGGGGTTTCCCCCGAGAAAAACGGCCAAGTCAAAAAAAATAAAATTTTTCATAAGCCACTCGGGGAAATGTTTGGGGGCCCCCAAATTCCCGGGAGATGAGAGCTGATTCCCTTTGGCTTTAAAAAAGAAGGATGCCCTACTTTCCAAAAGGGCCCCAAAAAGAAGGCTTCTCTCACAGTTGTCAGGGGGGGGCCCCTTTCTTTTTCCCCTCAATAAAATTTAAAACCCCAAAAGCCCTGCCCAAAAGGGAGGTGGGTTTCCAAAGGTGATTGAATAAAGGCTCCTCTAATCTCACAATTTTAAAGGGGATGATGAATCCCCTGGGACCCCAAGAAAAGGGGCCGGGTCCCCAAATTTCGAGGAAAAGGGGCCCACATGTTTTTGGGACACCCCCAGGGGGCACGCAGATTTTTACTTAAAAAAAAAAGGGTGGGGTGCCTGACTCCCTTGAACATTGAAAAAACCCCCATATCCTGACTGGGGGAAAAAGGGCCCTTTGGGTCTCCCCCCCAAAACCTCGGGGAACCCCCTTTTTGGCCCTGCCAACCTCAAGAGATTCTGGGGTTTCCCCGTAAACCCCGACAAAGCCTGACGTCGCTGGGGAAACACGATTTTTGAAGGCCCCCCCCCCCAAAAACTCGGTTATATTCCCCGCCCCCCGCCGATAAAAAAACCCAATGATTTTTTCCCCCCCCAAAGGAGATGAGGCCCTTTCCCCTTCACTGAATGAAAAAGCAACCCCTGGCCATGAAACGGTAAGGAGCCTCACTTGCTTTAGGTTTCCCGAAAAAACCCCCAAAAATACTGTAAACAAGTAAGAAAAAACCTGAGGTCCCCCAGCATCCAAAGGATTCCAGTACCCCAAAAACAACTCGAGATGAGGATTCCCCCCCTTTTAAATTCAAAACCATTCCCTTTCCACTTTCAAACACGCCCAAGGTTTGACCCTTTGGGGCCAACTCCAGGGGTTTTCCCGAGAAAAACTTGAAAGCCTAGGGGAATTTACCAATTTCAAAGGGGCCCAATAAAAGGATGTTTCCGGGGCCCCCAAATTCCCGGGAGTTGAGTTTTGGATTCCCTGGTTTAGATCAAAAATGCCTTTTTCCCCACAAGCCCCTAAAGGGGAATTTTTCTTCCGCAGAAGGTGTGAGGGAGGGCCCCCTGTTTTTGGCGGGCCTTCAAGGGGAAATTTTACCCCGGAACCCCCTGATGGGAAAGGAGGGGGGTTTTCCCTTTTAAGGGGCTTAAAATACAGGCCCCTCTTCTTTAAAAGGGTAAAGGGGATGTTGAATCCCGGGGAAAGCCCATAGAAAATCCTAACCCCCCCAAAATTTTTCGAGGAATCCCTCACTCCCTTTTGACCTCGTGGGGCAGGCGGGTTTAAATTCCCTAAAAAGGGTGACATCCTGACTTCTTGAACTTTGGGAAAAAAAATTTCCCCCTTTTCATGATTACTGGAAAGGGGCCCCGGGTTCCCCCCCTTCACCCCCAAGGAGAGCCCCTTTTGGCCCTGACAACCCTAAAAGAGATTCCTAAAGGTCCCCCTCGAAAACTCCACGGAGTCCTGACGTCGTTTGGGTAAACCGAGTTTTTTAAAGGGGCCCAAAACCCCCCTTTGTAACTCGAGTATTACCCCGGACCCCGCCGCAACCCCGAAAAAAACCATGAGTTTTTCCCCCAAAGGAGATGAGGCCCGTTAAACCATCACTGCAGAAAAGCAAACCCGTGTCCCATGAAACTTTAAGGAGCCTATTGTTTGGATGGATTGGGGACAGTCAGCAAAAAATTCACTGTCACAAGTAAAAAGCAAAAACTGAGGTCCCACCAGAAACGGAAGGATTTTCCATGTCCCCCAAAACCCCAAACTCGAGACCCGGCGGGAAATTCCCCAGCCTTGACTTAACATCCCTTAATCCACAAAAAAACCCAAAAAAGGGGTTTGGATTTCCCTTTTTGGGCCCAACTCCAGGGGTTTCCCACGAGAAAAAAACCTCCCAACCTAGGGGAAATTTACCAAATTCAGAAGAGCAACCCCAGGTATCTCCAGGGCCCCCAAATTTCCCTGGAATGAAAAACTGTTTTGCCTGGTTTGGGATAAAGGGCATAGCCAACTATCCAAAAGCCACTCAAGAAAACTTCTCTCACATGGGTTTGGGGGGGGGGACCCTGATTTGCTGCCTAAATTGGGAATATACCCCGAAACCCCTGCTAAAAGGAGGCGGGGTTTTTCCTTAAAGTGACTTGAATCCCGGCTCCTCTATCATCTAAACAAGTTAAAAGGGAGGGCTGAATCCCCTTGATCCCAGAGAAAAGCCTAGGCCCCCCGATTCCTTTCGACCGAATGCCTACTGCCTTTGAAATTTTCGACGGCACCAGAGTTCACTGCTTCAAAAGGTGACGATCCCTGACTCCTTTTGAACATTGAGAGAAACCCCATTTCAGGAGTTACGGGAAAAAGGGACACTGGGTCCCCCGCCTCACCTCGAGAAGACCCTTTTGGGCCTTGAAAAACCTCGAAGGGGTTTCCCTGAGGTGCCCCTCGAAACTCGACAGCAGCCCTGACGTCGCTGGAGGAACACGACTGTTGAATTTGCCTTTCCCCGCCATATCTTGAGAATATTCTCCAGGTCCGAACCGCAATCAAAAAAAAAACCCATTAGATTTTTCCCTTTAAAAGCGGATAAGGCACCATTCTCTGGCACTGCATCAGAGCAATCCCTAAACCCCCATAAAACATGAAGGGGCCTCTATTGCTTGATGGATCTCGAGAAAAACCGCAAAAACACTGCAAAAGTACAGGGACCCTGGGGTTCAACCAGAAATCACAAAGGAGTCCATGTACCACAAATAAACCCCAAATTAGGAGATTCCCCTCCCCTTGAAAGCGAGAACCATCCTGGTTCCAATAAAACACGCCCAGTGGTTTGATTTCCCCTTTTTTAAAAAACCCCGGGTTTTCCCCCGAGAAAAACGTGCAAGTCTAGAGAAATTCAATTTTCATAGAGCCCTAAAGAATGATTTTTGGCCCCCAAAATCGCCGGGAAATGAGAGCTGATTCCCTTTGTTTAATCAAGAAGGAGCCTATTTTCCACAACCCCCGGAAGAGAAGGCTTCTCCACAGTAGGTGCGGGAAATTTTCCCCCTCAGTTTGCTGCCTCAATGGAATTTACCCCGAAAAACCCTGACAAGAAAAGGAGGGTTTTCCGTACGTGATTTTAAGGGGGGGCTCCTTATCATCTCACAAGTTAAAGGGGATGTATAAATCCCCCGGGGGAGTCCACGAAAGAGCCAATGTCCCAAAAACCTTTCGATAAAAATCCCTCACATGCCTTTGACACCCCCAGGGGCCCAGCGGGATTTTTACTTCCCAAAAGGTGAGGGTTTCCCTGACTCCTCTTGAACATTGGGGGGAATCCCCAAAATACATGAGCTAGGGGAAAAGGGCCCCCTGGGTCCCCCGCCTCATCAAGGGGGATTTCCCTTTGGCCCTCCCCACCCTCGAAAAAGTTTTCCGGAGGTGTCCCCGAAACCTCGACCACCCGGGACGTCGCGGGGGAAAACCCTTGGGAAGAGTTTCATGCTTCAAAAGGTACGATCCTGACTACTCTTGAACATTGAGAGAAATCCCAAGGGTCATTGTGGTTTCCGGGAAAGGGGGGAACGCGGGGTTTTCCCCAACTCCCCCTGGGAAAAAAGAACCCCTTTGGGCCTGCCAACCTTTCGAAGGATTCCTGGGGTGTCCTTCAAAACCTGGAAGGAGTCATGACGTCGGGACAATCACGATTCTTTAAAGGGGCCATCCCCGCCTTTGGACTAAAAATTTACCCCGGGGGTTCCCCGGAACTCAAAAAAAAACCCCATGAATTTTTCCCCCTAAAAGGGGAAAATGGGGCCCGATTCCCCTGCAATGCTTGCAGGGGAAACCCCGTGATCCCCATAAAACATAAAGTCGTCGACTGCTTGATGGTTCCCGGGACAACCGAAAACACTGTCACAATTAGAGGGGGAAACCCTGAGGTCACAAAGCATCGCGAAGGAGCTCCATGTACCCCCCCAAAAAAACCCGAGAGGGAGGCCCGTTTCCCCCGGGCCTTTTGACCCCAGCCCCCACCCCCCCGGGTTCCCCTTAAAACGCAGTGGTTTGACTTCCTTTATCCAAACCCCAAAAGGGGTTTTCCCGAGAAAAAAGTCCCAAAGGGGTTCGGGAAACCAATTCATAGAGCCACTCGAGAAATGCCCCGGGGACACAAAATTGCCTGGGTTTGAACTGATTCCCTTTGGCCCTTAGACACAAAAGGATCCCTTTTTTCCCACAACCCCCTCTAGAGAACGCTTCTCCATCAGTTGATCTTAGGGAGGGCCCTTGTTTTTTGCTGCCTCAACTGAAATTTTCCCACCGAGAACCCGGGACTCGAAAGGAGGCGGGGTTTCCCTTATTTGTGATTGAATCCCGGTCCTCTTAAAATCTCACAAGGGTAAAAGGGTTTGACTGAATCCCCTGGGAGTCCTAGAGAAAGCCCTTTGGCCCCACAATTTTCGACGGAATCCCTCCCCATGTTTTTGACCCCATCGAGGGGGCCCCAGATTTTCCACTGTTAAAAGGTACAAATGCCTGACTCCTCTTAAACATTGCAAAAACCCCCCTACCCCTTAAAGCTAAAAAAGGGGCCCCCTTTTGGTCTCCCGCCTCAAAACGAGAATTGCCCCCCTTTTTTTCCTCCAACCCTCAAAGGGAATTTCTGAGGTATTCCTCGTAACTCGAAAGGAAAGTCCGCGTCCCCGGAAAAACACGATTTTGAAGTGCCATTCCCCCAAAATCTCAGAATATATTTCCCAGGTCCGCCCCGAAAATCGAAAAAAAAACCAGGGGGCCCTTTCCCCCCTAAAAAGGTGAGATAAAGGCCCCTTTCTGGCACTGCATGCAGAGAAAGGAATATCAAGTTCATTAAAGCCACTCAAAGAATGCTCATTGGACCCCTAAATTGCCTGGAGATGACAGCTGATTGCCTGGCTTAGACTCAAGAAGGATGCCTACTTTCCACAAGCCCCTCAAGAGAAGGCTTCTCTCTCAGCAGTAGGTGTGAGGGAGGGACCCTGAGTTTGCTGCCTCAAGTGGAATATACACCAAGAAGCCCTGACTAGAACGGAGGATGGGTTTTTGTTACAGTGACTTGAATACAGGCTCCTCTATCATCTTACAAGGTGAAGGGATGTATGAATCCCCTGTGAGTCCATAGCAAAAGGCCTAGGTCCCCGAAACCTTTCGATGGAATGCCTCACATTCCTTTGACACCTCGAGCGGCACGCAGAATTTACTTCCTCAAAATGTGACGATTCTTGACACCTCTTGAACACTGAGAGGAATCCCCATATAGATGAGCTACTGGAAAGAGACCCTGGGTCTCCCGCCTCACCTCAAAGAAAGTCTCTTTGGCCCTTCCAAGCCTCGAAGAGATTCCTGATGTGTCCCTCGTAACTCGACAGGAGTCCTGACGTCGCTGGGAAAACACGAATGTTGAAGGGCCATCCCCTCCGTAACTCGAGTATATACCCCAGGACCCCGCCGCAACTCCAGAAAAACCATGAGACTTCCCCCCCAAAGCGAGATGAGGCCCGATTCCCCATCACTGCATGCAAAGCAATCCTGTGATACCCAAGAAACGTGTAAGCAGCCTCGACTTGCTTGATGGATCCCAAGACAGTCCGCAAGATCACTGTCACAAGTAGAGAGGGAAACTGAGGTCACACCAGCAACGCAAAGGAGTTCCATGTACCCCAAATCAACACGAGATGCCGCAGGATCCCCCAGCCTTGACGTCACAGCCATCCCCTAATCAACATCAAACACGACCAGTGGCTTGACTTCCTTTAGGCAAAACCAGAGGTTCCACGAGAACAACGTGCCAAGCCTAGAGGAATACCAAATTCAGAAGAGCAACTCCAGGTATGCTCCGTGGACCCCAAATTGCCTGGAGATGAGAGCTGATTGCCTGGCTTAGACTCAAGACATATGTCAACTATCCACAAGCTACACAAGAGGAGGCTTCTCTCAGCAGTAGGTGTGAGGGAGGGACCCTGTGTTTGCTGCCTCAAGTGGAATATACACCGAGAAGCTCTGACTCGAAAGGAGGCCGGGTTTCCTTGCAGTGGCTGGAATACAGGCTCCTCTTTCATCTCACAAGGTGAAGGGATGTCTGAATCCCCTGTGGAGTCCCTAGAGAAAGGCCTAGATCCCCGACTCCTTTCAACGGAATGCCTCGCATGCTTTTGACACCTCGGGTGGCCCGCAGAGTTCACTGCATCAAAAGCTGACGATGCCTGACACCTCTTGAACATTGAGATAAATCCCAATATCCCTGTGGTTCCTGGAAAGGGAACCTGGGTCTCCCAACTCACCTCGAGAAGCATCCCTTTGGCCCTGCGAAGCCTCGAAGAGATTCCTGAAGTGTCCTTCATAACTGGACAGGAGTCATGACGTCGCTGGACAAACACGATTCTTGAAGGGCCATCCCCGCCGTAACTCGATAATATACCTCAGGTCCCCGCCGCAACTCGAGAAAAACCATGAGACTTCCCCTCAAAGGGAGATGAGGCTCCATTCCCCTGCAATGCATGCAGAGCAATCCCGTGATCCCCATGAAACATGTAAGTAGCCTCGACTTACTTGATGGATCTCGAGACAATCCGCAAGAACACTGTCACAAGTAGAGAGGGACCCTGAGGTCACACAAGCATCACGAAGGAGCTCCATGTACCCCAAATCAAACTCGAGATGAGGCCCGATTCCCCTGCCTTGACTCCAGAACCCATCCCCCATTCCCATCAAACACGACAGTGGTTTGACTTACTTTAGGCAACTCCAGAGGTTCCCCGAGAACAACGTGCCAAGTCTAGAGAAATATCAAGTTCATAGAGCCACTCAAAGAATGCTCCTTGGACCCCAAATTGCCTGGAGATGAGAGCTGATTGCCTGGCTTAGACAGAAGAAGGATGCCTACTTTCCACAAGCCCCTCAAGTGAAGGCATCTCTCATCAGTAGGTGTGAGGGAGGGACCCTGAGTTTGCTGCCTCAAGTGGAATATACACCGAGAAGCCCTGACTAGGAAGGAGGACGGGTTTCCTTACAGTGACTTGAATACAGGCTCCTCTATCATCTCACAAGTGAAGGGATGTATGAATCCCCTGTGGAGTCCATAGAGAAAGGCCTAGGACCCCGAAACTTTCGATGGAATGCCTCACATGCCTTTGACACCTCGTGCGGCACGCAGAGTTTACTGCCTCAAAAGGTGACGATGCCTGACTCCTCTTGAACATTGAGAGAATCCCCATATCCCTGAGCTACTGGAAAGGGACCCTTGTCTCCCGCCTCACATCAAGGAGAGTCCCTTTGGCCCTGCCAAGCCTCGAAGAGATTCCTGAGGTGTTCCTCGTAACTCGACAGGAGTCCTGACGTCGCTGGGTAAACACGAGTGTTGAAGGGCCATTCCCCTCCATAACTCGAGTATATACCCAGGTCCCCGCCGCAACTCGAGAAAAACCATGAGACTTTTCCCTCCAAAGCGAGATGAGGCCCCATTGACCATCACTGCATGCAAAGCAAACCCGTGATACCCATGAAACATGTAAGGAGCCTCGACTTGCTTGATGGATCTCGAGACAATCCGCAAGAATCACTGTCACAAGTAGAGAGGAAACTGAGGTCACACCAGCATCGCGAAGGAGTTCCATGTACCCCAAATCAACTCGAGATGAGGCAGGATTCCCCTGCCTTGACTCGAGAACCATCCCTTAATCCACATCAAACACGACCAGTGGTTTGACTTCCTTTTAGGCAACTCCAGAGTTTACGAGAAAAACGTGCCAAGCCTAGAGGAATACCAAATTCAGAGAGCAACTCAAGGTATGCTCCATTGGACCCCAAATTGCCTGGAGATGAGAGCTGATTGCCTGGCTTAGACTCAAGACATATGCCAACTTCCAAAAGCCACTCAAGAGGAGGCATCTCTCAGCAGTAGGTGTGAGGGAGGGACCCTGAGTTTGCTGCCTCAAGTGGAATATACACCGAGAAGCCCTGACTCGAAAGGAGGCTGGGTTTCCTTACAGTGACTTGAATACAGGCTCCTCTATCATCTCACAAGTTGAAGGGATGTCTGAATCCCCTGTGCAGTCCCTAGAGAAAGTCCTAGGTCCCCGATTCCTTTCGACGGAATGCCTCACATGCCTTTGACACCTCGAGCGGCACGCAGAGTTCACTGCTTCAAAAGGTGACGATGCCTGACTCCTCTTGAACATTGAGAGAAATCCCCATATCACTGTGAGCTACTGGAAAGGACGCTGGTCTCCCGCCTCACCTCGAGAAGCATCCCTTTGGCCTGCAAGCCTCGAAGAGATTCCTGAAGTGTCCCTCGTAACTCGACAGGAGTCCTGACGTCGCTGGACAACACGACGTGTTGAAGTGCCATCCCCGCCGTAACTCGAGAATATACCCAGGTCCCCGCCGCAACTCGAGAAAAACCATGAGACTTCCCCCTCAAAGCGAGATGAGGCCCCATTCTCTGGCACTGCATGCAGAGCAATCCCGTGATCCCCATGAAACATGTAAGGAGCCTCTACTTGCTTGATGGATCTCGAGACAATCCGCAAGAACACTGTCACAAGTACAGAGGGACCCTGAGGTCACACCAGCATCACAAGGAGCTCCATGTACCCCAAATCAAACCGAGATGAGGCCCGATTCCCCTGCCTTGACTCCAGAGCCATCCTGCGTTCCACATCAAACACGACCAGTGGCTTGACTTCCTTTATTAAACTCCAGAGTTTCCCCGAGAACAACGTGCCAAGTCTAGAGAAATACCAAGTTCATAGAGCCACTCGAGGAATGCTCCGTGGACCCCAAATTGCCTGGAGATGAGAGCTGATTGCCTTGCTTAGACTCAAGAAGGATGCCTACTTTCCACAAGCCCCTCGGAAGAGAAGGCTTCTCTCATCAGTAGGTGTCAGGGAGGGACCCCTGTGTTTGCTGCCTCAAGTGGAATATACACCGAGAAGCCCTGACTCGAAAGGAGGCTGGGTTTCCTTACAGTGACTTGAATACAGGCTCCTCTATCATCTCACAAGTGTGAAGGGATGTATGAATCCCCTGTGGAGTCCACTAGAGAAAGAGGCCAATGTCCCCGACTCCTTTCGATGGAATGCCTCACATGCCTTTGACACCTCGAGCGGCACGCAGAGTTCACTTCCTCAAAAGGTGACGATGCCTGACTCCTCTTGAACATTGAGAGGAATCCCCATATCATGAGCTGTGAGCTACCCTGGAAAGGGTTCCCTTGGTCTCCGAAGAGATTCCCCTCACAGTCTCGAGAATTGTTCCTTTGTTCCTGCCAAGCCTCGAAGAGATTCCTGAGGAAGAGATTCCTGAAGTGTCGTCAAACTCGACAGGAGTCCTGACGTCGCTGGACAATCACGATTCTTTGAAGGGCCATCCCCGCCGTGACTCGAGACTATATATCTCAGGTCCCCGCCGGAACTCGAGAAAAACCATGAGACTTCCCCCTCAAAGCGAGATGAGGCCCGATTCCCCTGCAATGCATGCAGAGGAATCCCGTGATCCCCATGAAACATATAAGTACGTCGACTTGCTTGATGGATCTCCAGACAATCCGTAAGAACACTGTCACAATTAGAGAGGGACCCTGAGGTCACACAAGCATCGCGAAGGAGCTCCATGTACCCCACATCAACCGAGATGAGGCCCGATTCCCCTGCCTTGACTCCAGCGCCATCCCCCGTTCCCCATCAAACACGACAGTGGCTTGACATCCTTTATGCAACTCCAGAGGTTTCCCGAGAACAACGTGCCAAGTCTACAGGAATACCAAGTTCATAGAGCCACTCGAGAAATGCTCCGTGGACACGAAATTGACTGGAGATGAGAGCTGATTGCCTGGCTTAGACACAAGAAGGATGCCTACTTTCCACAAGCCCCTCTAGAGAACGCTTCTCTCATCAGTTTATACTTCAGGTCCGCACCGCAAATCGAGAAAAACCATGAGACTTTCCCCTCAAAGTGAGATGAGGCACCATTCTCTGGCACTGCATGCAGAGCAATCCCGTGATCCCCATGAAACATGTAAGGAGCCTCTACTTGCTTGATGGATCTCGAGAAAATCCACAAGAACACTGTCACAAGTACAGAGGGACCCTGAGGTCGCACCAGCATCACGAAGGAGCTCCATGTACCACAAATCAACTCGAGATGAGGCCCGATTCCCCTGCCTTGACTCGAGAACCTTACCGCGTTCCACATCAAACACGACCAGTGGTTTGACATTCGTTTAGGCAACTCCAGAGTTTCCCCGAGAAAAACGTGACAAGTCTAGAGGAATATCAAGTTCATAGAGCCACTCAAAGAATGCTTCTTGGACCCAAATTGCCTGGAGATGAGAGTTGATTGCCTGGCTTAGACTCAAGAAGGATGCCTACTTTCCACAAGCCCCTCAAGAGAAGGCATCTCTCAGCAGTAGGTGTGAGGGAGGGACCCTGAGCTTGCTGCCTCTAGTGGAATATACACCGAGAAGCCCTGACTAGGAAGGAGGACGGGTTTCCTTACAGTGACTTGAATACAGGCTCCTCTATCATCTCACAAGTTGAAGGGATGTATGAATCCCCTGTGGAGTCCATAGAAAAAGGCCTAGGTCCCCGAAATCTTTCGATGGAATGCCTCACATGCCTTTGACACCTCGTGCGGCACGCAGAGTTTACTTCCTCAAAAGGTGACGATGCCTGACTCCTCTTGAACATTGAGAGGAATCCCCATATACATGAGCTACTGGAAAGGGACCCTGGGTCTCCCGCCTCACCTCAAGGAGAGTCCCTTTGGCCCTGACAAGCCTCAAAGAGATTCCTGAGGTGTCCCTCGTAACTCCACTGGAGTCCTGACGTCGCTGGGTAAACACGAGTGTTGAAGGGCCATGCCCTCCGTAACTCGAGTATATACCCCAGGACCCCGCCGCAACTCGAGAAAAACCATGAGACTTCCCCTCCAAAGCGAGATGAGGCCCGATTGACCATCACTGCATGAAAAGCAAACCCGTGATACCCATGAAACATGTAAGGAGCCTCGACTTGCTTGATGGATCTCGAGACAGTCAGCAAGATCACTGTCACAAGTAGAGAGCGAAACTGAGGTCACACCAGCATCGCGAAGGAGTTCCATGTACCCCAAATCAACTCGAGATCTGGCAGGATTCCCCAGCCTTGACTTCACAGTCATCCCTTAATCCACATCAAACACGACCAGTGGCTTGACTTCCTTTAGGCAACTCCAGAGGTTCCACGAGAACAACGTACCAAGCCTAGATGAATACCAAATTCAGAAGAGCAACTCTAGGTATGCTCCGTGGACCCCAAGTTGCATGGAGATGAGAACTGATTGCCTGGCTTAGACTCAAGACATATGCCAACTATCCAAAAGCCACTCAAGAGGAGGCTTCTCTTAGCAGTAGGTGTGAGGGAGGGACCCTGAGTTTGCTGCCTCAAATGGAATATACACCGAGAAGCCCTGACTCGAAAGGAGGCGGGGTATCCTTACAGTGACTTGAATACAGGGTCCTCTATCATCTCACAAGGTGAAGGGATGACTGAATACCCTGTGGAGTCCCTAGAGAAAGTCCTAGGTCCCCGACTACTTTCGACGGAATGCCTCACATGTCTTTGACACCTCGAGCGGCACGCAGAGTTCACTGCTTCAAAAGGTGATGATGCCTGACCCCTCTTGAACATTGACAGGAAAGCCAATATCCCTGTGGCTACTGGAAAGGGTCCCTTGGTCTCCCGCCTCACCTCGAGAAGCATCCCTTTGGCCTTGACAAGCCTCGAAGAGATTCCTGAGGTGTCCCTCGTAACTCGACAGCAGTCCTGACGTCGCTGGAGGAACACGACTGTTGAAGTGCCATCCCCGCCAGATCTTGAGAATATTCTCCAGGTCCGAACCGCAACTCGAGAAAAACCATGAGACTTTCCCCTCAAAGCGAGATAAGGCACCATTCTCTGGCACTGCATGCAGAGCAATCCCGTGATCCCCATGAAACATGTAAGGAGCCTCTACTTGCTTGATGGATCTCGAGACAATCCGCAAGAACACTGTCACAAGTACAGAGGGACCCTGAGGTCACACCAGCATCACAAAGGAGCTCCATGTACCACAAATCAACTCGAGATGAGGCCCGATTCCCCTGCCTTGAAGCGAGAACCATCCTGCGTTCCACATCAAACACGACCAGTGGTTTGACTTCCTTTATTAAACTCCAGAGTTTCCCCGAGAAAAACGTGCCAAGTCTAGAGAAATATCAAGTTCATAGAGCCACTCAAGGAATGATTCTTGGACCCCAAATTGCCTGGAGATGAGAGCTGATTGCCTTGCTTAGACTCAAGAAGGATGCCTACTTTCCACAAGCCCCGGAAGAGAAGGCTTCTCTCAGCAGTAGGTGTCAGGGAGGTCCCCTCAGTTTGCTGCCTCAAGTGGAATATACACCGAGAAGCCCTGACAAGAAAGGAGGATGGGTTTCCGTACAGTGACTTGAATACAGGCTCCTCTATCATCTCACAAGTTGAAGGGATGTATGAATCCCCTGAGGAGTCCATAGAAAAAGGCCAAGGTCCCCGAAACCTTTCGATGGAATGCCTCACATGCCTTTGACACCTCCAGCGGCACGCAGAGTTTACTTCCTCAAAAGGTGACGGTGCCTGACTCCTCTTGAACATTGAGAGGAATCCCCATATACATGAGCTACGGGAAAGGGACCCTGGGTCTCCCGCCTCACCTCAAGGAGAGTCGCTTTGGCCCTGCCAAGCCTCGAAGAGATTCCTGTGGTGTCCCTCGTAACTCGACAGCAGTCCTGACGTCGCTGGGGAAACACGAGTGTTGAAGGGCCATCCCCTCCGTAACTCGAGTATATACCCCAGAACCCCGCCGCACCTAGAGGAAAACAATGAGATTTCCCCCCCAAAGCGAGATGAGGCCCGATTCCCCATCACTGTATGCAAAGCAATCCCGTGATACCCATGAAACGTGTAAGGAGCCTCGACTTGCTTGATGGATCTCGAGACAGTCCGCATGATCACTGTCACAAGTAGAGAGGAAACCTGAGGTCACACCAGCATCGCGAAGGAGTTCCATGTACCCCAAATCAACTCGAGATCCGGCAGGATTCCCCAGCCTTGACTTCAGAGTCATCCCTTAATCCACATCAAACACGACAAGTGGCTTGACTTCCTTTAGGCAACTCCAGAGGTTCCACGAGAACAACGTGCCAAGCCTAGAGGAATACCAATTTCAGAAGAGCAACTCAAGGCATGCTCCGTGTACCCCAAATTGCCTGCCTGGAGATGAGAGCTGATTGCCTGGCTCAGACTCAATACATATGCCAACTATCCACAAGCCACTCAAGAGGAGGCTTTTCTCAGCAGAAGGTGTGAGGGAGGGACCCTGAGTTTGCTGCATCAAGTGGAATATACACCGAGAAGCCCTGACTAGAAAGGAGGCCGGGTTTCCTTGCAGTGGCTTGAATACAGGCTCATCTTTCATCTCACAAGGTGAAGGGATGTCTGAATCCCCAGTGGAGTCACTAGAGAAATCCTAAGTCCCCGACTCCTTTCGACGGAATGCCTCACATGCCTTTGACACCTCGTGCGGCACGCAGTTTACTTCCTCAAAAGGTGACGATACCTGACTCCTCTTGAACATTGAGAGAAATCCCCATATACATGAGTTACTGGAAAGGGACCCTGGGTCTCCCGCCTCACCTCAAGGAGAGTCCCTTTGGCCCTGACAAGCCTCAAAGAGATTCCTGAGGTGCCCCTCGTAACTCCACTGGAGTCCTGACGTCGCTGGGTAAATACGAGTGTTGAAGAGCCATCCCCTCCGTAACTCGAGTATATACCCCAGGACCCCGCCGCAACTCGAGAAAAACGATGAGACTTCCCCACCAAAGTGAGATGAGGCCCGATTGACCATCACTGCATGCAAAGCAAACCCGTGATAAGCATGAAACATGTAAGGAGCCTCGACTTGCTTGATGGATTTAGAGACAGTCAGCAAGATCACTGTCACAAGTAGAGAGCGAAACTGAGGTCACACCAGCATCGAGAAGGAGTTCCATGTACCCCAAATCAACTCGAGATCCGGCAGGATTCCCCAGCCTTGACTTCAGAGTCATCCCTTAATCCACATCAAACACGACCAGTGGCTTGACTTCCTTTAGGCAACTCCAGAGGTTCCACGAGAACAACGTACCAAGCCTAGAGGAATACCAAATTCAGAAGAGCAACTCCAGGTATGCTCCATGGACCCCAAATTGCCTGGAGATGAGAACTGATTGCCTGGCTTAGACTCAAGACATATGCCAACTATCCAAAAGCCACTCAAGAGGAGGCTTCTCTCAGCAGTAGGTGTGAGGGAGGGACCCTGAGTTTGCTGCCTCAAGTGGAATATACACCGAGAAGCCCTGACTCGAAAGGAGGCTGGGTTTCCTTACAGTGACTTGAATACAGGCTCCTCTATCATCTCACAAGTTGAAGGGATGACTGAATCCCCTGTGCAGTCCCTAGAGAAAGTCCTAGGTCCCCGATTCCTTTCGACCGAATGCCTCACATGCCTTTGATATTTCGAGCGGCACGCAGAGTTCACTGCTTCAAAAGGTGACGATGCCTGACTCCTCTTGAACATTGACAGGAATCCCAATATCCCTGTGGCTACTGGAAAGGGTCCCTTGGTGTCCCGCCTCACCTCGAGAAGCATCCCTTTGGCCCTGACAAGCCTCGAAGAGATTCCTGAGGTGTCCCTCGTAACTCGACAGCAGTCCTGACGTCGCTGGAGAAACACGACTGTAGAAGTGCCATCCCTGCCAGATCTCGAGAATATACTCCAGGTCCGAACCGCAACTCGAGAAAAACCATGAAACTTTCCCCTCAAAGCGAGATGAGGCACGATTCTCTGGCACTGCATGCAGAGCAATCCCGTGATCCCCATGAAACATGTAAGGAGCCTCTACTTGCTTGATGGATCTCGAGACAATCCGCAAGAACACTGTCACAAGTACAGAGGGACCCTGAGGTCACACCAGCATCACGAAGGAGCTCCATGTACCACAAATCAACTCGAGATGAGGCCCGATTCCCCTGCCTTGACTCGAGAACCATCCCGCGTTCCACATCAAACATGACCAGTGCTTTGACTTCCTTTAGGAAAATCCAGAGTTTCTCCGAGAAAAATGTGCCAAGTCTAGAGGAATATCAAGTTCATAGAGCCACTCAAAGAATGATTCTTGTACCCCAAATTGCGTGGAGATGAGAGCTGATTGCCTCGCTTAGACTCAAGAAGGATGCCTACTTTCCACAAGCCCCTCAAGAGAAGGCTTCTCTCAGCAGTCGGTGTGAGGGAGGTCCCCTGAGTTTGCTGCCTCAAGTGGAATATACACCGAAAAGCCCTGACTAGAAAGGAGGATGGGTTTCCTTACAGGGACTTGAATACAGGCTCCTCTATCATCTCACAAGTTGAAGGGATGTATGAATCCCCTGAGGAGTCCATAGAAAAAGGCCTAGGTCCCCGAAACCTTTCGATGGAATGCCTCACATGCCTTTGACACCTCGATCGGCACGCAGAGTTTACTTCCTCAAAAGGTGACGATGCCTGACTCCTCTTGAACATTGAGAGGAATCCCCATATACATGAGGTACTGGAAAGGGACCCTGGGTCTCCCGCCTCACCTCAAGGAGAGTTCCTTTGGCCCTGCCTAGCCTCGAAGAGATTCCTGAGGTGTCCCTCGTAACTCGACAGGAGTCCTGACGTCGCTGGGGAAACACGAGTGTTGAAGGGCCATCCCCTCCGTAACTCGAGTATATACCCCAGGACCCCGCCGCAACTCGAGAAAAACAATGAGACTTCGTCCCCAAAGCGAGATGCGGCCCGATTCCCCATCACTGCATGCAAAGCAATCCCGTGATACCCATGAAACTTGTAAGGAGCCTCGACTTGCTTGATGGATTTCGAGACAGTCCGCAAGATCACTGTCACAAGTAGAGAGGGATCCTGAGGTCACACCAGCATCGCGAAGGAGTTCCATGTACCCCAAATCAACTCGAGATCCAGCAGGATTCCCCAGCCTTGACTTCAGAGTCATCCCTTAATCCACATCAAACACGACAAGTGGCTTGACTTCCTTTAGGCAACTCCAGAGGTTCCACGAGAACAACGTGCCAAGCCTAGAGGAATACCAATTTCAGAAGAGCAACTATAGGCATGCTCCGTGCACCCCAAATTGCCTGGAATTGAGAGCTGATTGCCTGGCTTAGACTCAATACATATGCCAACTATCCACAAGCCACTCAAGAGGAGGCTTTTCTCAGCAGTAGTTGTGAGGGAGGGACCCCGAGCTTGCTGCCTCAAGTGAAATATACACTGAGAAGCCCTGACTAGAAAGGAGGCCGGGTTTCCTTGCAGTGGCTTGAATACAGGCTCATCTTTCATCTCACAAGGTGAAGGGATGTCTGAATCCCCAGTGGAGTCACTAGAGAAACCCTAAGTCCCCGACTCCTTTCGACGGAATGCCTCACATGCCTTTGACACCTCGAGCGGCACGCAGAGTTCACTGCTTCAAAAGGTGACGATGCCTGACTACTCTTGAACATTGAGAGAAATCCCAATATCCCTTTGGCTCCTGGAAAGGGACCCTGGGCCTCCCAACTCTCCTCGAGAAGCATCCCTTTGGCCCTGCCAAGCCTCGAAGAGATTCCATAAGGGTCCTTCATAACTGGACAGGAGTCATGATGTCGCTGGACAATCACGATTCTTGAAGGGCCATCCCCACCGTAACTCAATAATACACCTCAGGTCCCCGCCGCAACTCGAGAAAAACCATGACACTTTCCCTTCAAAGCGAGATGAGGCCCGATTCCCCTGCAATGCATGCAGAGCAATCCCATGATACCCATGAAACATGTAAGTACCTCGACTTGCTCGATGGATCTCCAGACAATCCGCAAGAACACTGTCACAATTAGAGAGGGACCCTGAGGTCACACAAGCATCGCGAAGGAGCTCCATGAACCCAACATCAAACCGAGATGAGGCCCGATTCCCCTGCCTTGACTCCAGCGCCATCCCCCCCGTTCCCCATCAAACAGGACAGTGGCTTGAATTCCTTTATGCAACTAAAGAGGTTGCCCGAGAAGAACGTGCCAAGTCTAGAGGAATACCAAGTTCATAGAGCCACTCGAGAAATGCTTCGTGGACACCAAATTGCCAGGATATGAGAGCTGATTGCCTGGCTTAGAAAAAAGAAGGATGCCTACTTTCCACAAGCCCCTCTAGCGAAGGCTTCTCTCATCAGTAGGTGTTAGGGAGGGACCCTGAGTTTGCTGCCTCAAGTGGAATATACACCGAGAAGCCCTGACTAGAAAGGAGGTAGGGTTTCCTTACAGTGACTTGAATACAGGATCCTCTATCATCTCACAAGGTGAAGGGATAACTGAATCCCCTGTGGAGTCCCTAGAGAAAGTCCTAGGTCCCCGACTCCTTTCGATGGAATGCCTCACATGCCTTTGACACCTCGAGCGGCACGCAGAGTTCACTGCTTCAAAAGGTGACGATGCCTGACTCCTCTTGAACATTGACAGGAATCCCCATATCCCTGAGCTACTGGAAAGGGTCCCTTGGTCTCCCGCCTCACATCGAGATTTGTCCCTTTGGCCCTGCCAAGCCTCGGAGAGATTCCTGAGGTATTCCTCGTAACTCGACAGGAGTCCTGACGTCGCTGGAGAAACACGACTGTTGAAGTGCCATTCCCGCCATATCTCGAAAATATACTCCAGGTCCGCACCGCAACTTGAGAAAAACCATGAGACTTTCCCCTCAAAGCGAGATGAGGCACCATTCTCTGCACTGCATGCAGAGCAATCCCGTGGTCACCATGAAACATGTAAGGAGCCTCTACTTGCTTGATGGATCTCGAGACAATCCGCAAGAACAATGTCACAAGTACAGAGGGACCCTGAGGTCGCACCAGCATCACGAAGGAGCTCCATGTACCACAAATCAACTCGAGATGAGGCCCGATTCCCCTGCCTTGACTCGAGAACCATCCCGCGTTCCACATCAAACACGACCAGTGGTTTGACTTCCTTTAGGCAACTCCAGAATTTAACCGAGAAAAACGTGCCAAGTCTAGAGGAATATCAAGTTCATAGAGCCACTCAAAGAATGCTTCTTGGACCCCAAATTGACTGGAGATGTGAGCTGATTGCCTGGCTTAGACTCAAGAAGGATGCCTACTTTCCGCAAGCCCCTCAAGAGAAGGCATCTCTCAGCAGTAGGTGTGAGGGAGGGCCCCTGAGTTTGCTGCCTCAAGTGGAATATACACCGAGAAGCCCTGATTAGAAAGGAGGACGGGTTTCCTTACAGTGACTTGAATACAGGCTCCTCTATCATCTCACAAGTTGAAGGGATGTCTGAATCCCCAGTGGAGTCACTAGAAAAACCCTAAGTCCCCGAATCCTTTCGACGGAATGCCTCACATGCCTTTGACACCTCGAGCGGCACGCAGAGTTCACTGCTTCAAAAGGTGACGATGCCTGACTACTCTTGAACATTGAGAGAAATCCCAATGTCACTGTGGCTCCTGGAAAGGGACGCTGGATTTCCCAACTCTCCTCGAGAAGCATCCCTTTGGGCCTGCCAAGCCTCGAAGAGATTCCTGAAGTGTCCTTCATAACTGGACAGGAGTCATGACGTCGCTGGACAATCACGATTCTTGAAGGGCCATCCCCGCCGTAACTCGATAATATACCTCAGGTCCCCGCCGCAACTCGAGAAAAACCATGAGACTTCCCCCTCAAAGCGAGATGAGGCCCGATTCCCCTGCAATGCATGCAGAGGAATCCCGTGATCCCCATGAAACATATAAGTACGTCGACTTGCTTGATGGATCTCCAGACAATCCGCAAGAACACTGTCACAATTAGAGAGGGACCCTGAGGTCACACAAGCATCGCGAAGGAGCTCCATGTACCCCACATCAAACCGAGATGAGGCCCGATTCCCCTGCCTTGACTCCAGCGCCATCCCCCGTTCCCCATCAAACACGACAGTGGCTTGACTTCCTTTATGCAACTCCAGAGGTTTCCCGAGAACAACGTGCCAAGTCTACAGGAATACCAAGTTCATAGAGCCACTCGAGAAATGCTCCGTGGACACGAAATTGCCTGGAGATGAGAGCTGATTGCCTGGCTTAGACACAAGAAGGATGCCTACTTTCCACAAGCCCCTCTAGAGAACGCTTCTCTCATCAGTCGGTCTTAGGGAGGGACCTTGTGTTTGCTGCCTCAACTGAAATATACACCGAGAAGCCCTGACTCGAAAGGAGGCTGGGTTTCCTTAGCGTGACTTGAATACAGGCTCCTCTATCATCTCACAATGTGAAGGGATGACTGAATCCCCTGTGGAGTCCCTAGAGAAAGTCCTAGGTCCCCGACTACTTTCGACGGAATGCCTCACATGTCTTTGACACCTCGAGCGGCACGCAGAGTTCACTGCTTCAAAAGGTGAGGATGCCTGACTCCTCTTGAACATTGACAGGAATCCCCATATCCCTGAGCTACTGGAAAGGGTCCCTTGGTCTCCCGCCTCACATCGAGAATTGTCCCTTTGTTCCTGCCAAGCCTCGAAGAGATTCCTGAGGTATTCCTCGTAACTCGACAGGAGTCCTGACGTCGCTGGAGAAACACGACTGTTGAAGTGCCATTCCCGCCATATCTCGAGAATATACTCCAGGTCCGCACCGCAACTCGAGAAAAACCATGAGACTTTCCCCTCAAAGTGAGATGAGGACCATTCTCTGGCACTGCATGCAGAGCAATCCCGTGATCCCCATGAAACATGTAAGGAGCCTCTACTTGCTTGATGGATCTCGAGAAAATCCACAAGAACACTGTCACAAGTACAGAGGGACCCTGAGGTCGCACCAGCATCACGAAGGAGCTCCATGTACCACAAATCAACTCGAGATGAGGCCCGATTCCCCTGCCTTGACTCGAGAACCTTACCGCGTTCCACATCAAACACGACCAGTGGTTTGACATCGTTTAGGCAACTCCAGAGTTTCCCCGAGAAAAACGTGACAAGTCTAGAGGAATATCAAGTTCATAGAGCCACTCAAAGAATGCTTCTTGGACCCCAAATTGCCTGGAGATGAGAGTTGATTGCCTGGCTTAGACTCAAGAAGGATGCCTACTTTCCACAAGCCCCTCAAGAGAAGGCATCTCTCAGCAGTAGGTGTGAGGGAGGGACCCTGAGCTTGCTGCCTCTAGTGGAATATACACCGAGAAGCCCTGACTAGAAAGGAGGACGGGTTTCCTTACAGTGACTTGAATACAGGCTCCTCTATCATCTCACAAGTTGAAGGGATGTATGAATCCCCTGTGGAGTCCATAGAAAAAGGCCTAGGTCCCCGAAATCTTTCGATGGAATGCCTCACATGCCTTTGACACCTCGTGCGGCACGCAGAGTTTACTTCCTCAAAAGGTGACGATGCCTGACTCCTCTTGAACATTGAGAGGAATCCCCATATACATGAGCTACTGGAAAGGGACCCTGGGTCTCCCGCCTCACCTCAAGGAGAGTCCCTTTGGCCCTGACAAGCCTCAAAGAGATTCCTGAGGTGTCCCTCGTAACTCCACTGGAGTCCTGACGTCGCTGGGTAAACACGAGTGTTGAAGGGCCATGCCCTCCGTAACTCGAGTATATACCCCAGGACCCCGCCGCAACTCGAGAAAAACCATGAGACTTCCCCTCCAAAGCGAGATGAGGCCCGATTGACCATCACTGCATGAAAAGCAAACCCGTGATACCCATGAAACATGTAAGGAGCCTCGACTTGCTTGATGGATCTCGAGACAGTCAGCAAGATCACTGTCACAAGTAGAGAGCGAAACTGAGGTCACACCAGCATCGCGAAGGAGTTCCATGTACCCCAAATCAACTCGAGATCTGGCAGGATTCCCCAGCCTTGACTTCACAGTCATCCCTTAATCCACATCAAACACGACCAGTGGCTTGACTTCCTTTAGGCAACTCCAGAGGTTCCACGAGAACAACGTACCAAGCCTAGATGAATACCAAATTCAGAAGAGCAACTCTAGGTATGCTCCGTGGACCCCAAGTTGCATGGAGATGAGAACTGATTGCCTGGCTTAGACTCAAGACATATGCCAACTATCCAAAAGCCACTCAAGAGGAGGCTTCTCTTAGCAGTAGGTGTGAGGGAGGGACCCTGAGTTTGCTGCCTCAAATGGAATATACACCGAGAAGCCCTGACTCGAAAGGAGGCTGGGTATCCTTACAGTGACTTGAATACAGGGTCCTCTATCATCTCACAAGGTGAAGGGATGACTGAATACCCTGTGGAGTCCCTAGAGAAAGTCCTAGGTCCCCGACTACTTTCGACGGAATGCCTCACATGTCTTTGACACCTCGAGCGGCACGCAGAGTTCACTGCTTCAAAAGGTGATGATGCCTGACCCCTCTTGAACATTGACAGGAAAGCCAATATCCCTGTGGCTACTGGAAAGGGTCCCTTGGTCTCCCGCCTCACCTCGAGAAGCATCCCTTTGGCCTTGACAAGCCTCGAAGAGATTCCTGAGGTGTCCCTCGTAACTCGACAGCAGTCCTGACGTCGCTGGAGGAACACGACTGTTGAAGTGCCATCCCCGCCAGATCTTGAGAATATTCTCCAGGTCCGAACCGCAACTCGAGAAAAACCATGAGACTTTCCCCTCAAAGCGAGATAAGGCACCATTCTCTGGCACTGCATGCAGAGCAATCCCGTGATCCCCATGAAACATGTAAGGAGCCTACTTGCTTGATGGATCTCGAGACAATCCGCAAGAACACTGTCACAAGTACAGAGGGACCCTGAGGTCACACCAGCATCACAAAGGAGCTCCATGTACCACAAATCAACTCGAGATGAGGCCCGATTCCCCTGCCTTGAAGCGAGAACCATCCTGCGTTCCACATCAAACACGACCAGTGGTTTGACTTCCTTTATTAAACTCCAGAGTTTCCCCGAGAAAAACGTGCCAAGTCTAGAGAAATATCAAGTTCATAGAGTCACTCAAAGAATGATTCTTGTACCCCAAATTGCCTGGAGATGAGAGCTGATTGCCTCGCTTAGACTCAAGAAGGATGCCTACTTTCCACAAGCCCCTCAAGAGAAGGCTTCTCTCAGCAGTCGGTGTGAGGGAGGTCCCCTCAGTTTGCTGCCTCAAGTGGAATATACACCGAAAAGCCCTGACTAGAAAGGAGGATGGGTTTCCTTACAGGGACTTGAATACAGGCTCCTCTATCATCTCACAAGTTGAAGGGATGTATGAATCCCCTGAGGAGTCCATAGAAAAAGGCCTAGGTCCCCGAAACCTTTCGATGGAATGCCTCACATGCCTTTGACACCTCGAGCGGCACGCAGAGTTTACTTCCTCAAAAGGTGACGATGCCTGACTCCTCTTGAACATTGAGAGGAATCCCCATATACATGAGGTACTGGAAAAGGGACCCTGGGTCTCCCGCCTCACCTCAAGGAGAGTTCCTTTGGCCCTGCCTAGCCTCGAAGAGATTCCTGAGGTGTCCCTCGTAACTCGACAGGAGTCCTGACGTCGCTGGGGAAACACGAGTGTTGAAGGGCCATCCCCTCCGTAACTCGAGTATATACCCCAGGACCCCGCCGCAACTCGAGAAAAACAATGAGACTTCGTCCCCAAAGCGAGATGCGGCCCGATTCCCCATCACTGCATGCAAAGCAATCCCGTGATACCCAAGAAACTTGTAAGGAGCCTCGACTTGCTTGATGGATTTCGAGACAGTCCGCAAGATCACTGTCACAAGTAGAGAGGGATCCTGAGGTCACACCAGCATCGCGAAGGAGTTCCATGTACCCCAAATCAACTCGAGATCCAGCAGGATTCCCCAGCCTTGACTTCAGAGTCATCCCTTAATCCACATCAAACACGACAAGTGGCTTGACTTCCTTTAGGCAACTCCAGAGGTTCCACGAGAACAACGTGCCAAGCCTAGAGGAATACCAATTTCAGAAGAGCAACTACAGGCATGCTCCATGCACCCCAAATTGCCTGGAATTTAGAGCTGATTGCCTGGCTTAGACTCAATACATATGCCAACTATCCACAAGCCACTCAAGAGGAGGCTTTTCTCAGCAGTAGTTGTGAGGGAGGGACCCCGAGCTTGCTGCCTCAAGTGAAATATACACTGAGAAGCCCTGACTAGAAAGGAGGCCGGGTTTCCTTGCAGTGGCTTGAATACAGGCTCATCTTTCATCTCACAAGGTGAAGGGATGTCTGAATCCCCAGTGGAGTCACTAGAGAAACCCTAAGTCCCCGACTCCTTTCGACGGAATGCCTCACATGCCTTTGACACCTCGAGCGGCACGCAGAGTTCACTGCTTCAAAAGGTGACGATGCCTGACTCCTCTTGAACATTGAGAGAAATCCCAATATCCCTTTGGCTCCTGGAAAGGGACCCTGGGCCTCCCAATTCTCCTCGAGAAGCATCCCTTTGGCCCTGCCAAGCCTCGAAGAGATTCCATAAGGGTCCTTCATAACTGGACAGGAGTCATGATGTCGCTGGACAATCACGATTCTTGAAGGGCCATCCCCACCGTAACTCAATAATACACCTCAGGTCCCCGCCGCAACTCGAGAAAAACCATGACACTTTCCCTTCAAAGCGAGATGAGGCCCGATTCCCCTGCAATGCATGCAGAGCAATCCCATGATACCCATGAAACATGTAAGTACCTCGACTTGCTTGATGGATCTCCAGACAATCCGCAAGAACACTGTCACAATTAGAGAGGGACCCTGAGGTCACACAAGCATCGCGAAGGAGCTCCATGAACCCAACATCAAACCGAGATGAGGCCCGATTCCCCTGCCTTGACTCCAGCGCCATCCCCTGTTCCCCATCAAACAGGACAGTGGCTTGAATTCCTTTATGCAACTAAAGAGGTTGCCCGAGAAGAACGTGCCAAGTCTAGAGGAATACCAAGTTCATAGAGCCACTGGAGAAATGCTTCGTGGACACCAAATTGCCAGGAGATGAGAGCTGATTGCCTGGCTTAGAAAAAAGAAGGATGCCTACTTTCCACAAGCCCCTCTAGCCAAGGCTTCTCTCATCAGTAGGTGTTAGGGAGGGACCCTGAGTTTGCTGCCTCAAGTGGAATATACACCGAGAAGCCCTGACTAGAAAGGAGGTAGGGTTTCCTTACAGTGACTTGAATACAGGATCCTCTATCATCTCACAAGGTGAAGGGATAACTGAATCCCCTGTGGAGTCCCTAGAGAAAGTCCTAGGTCCCCGACTCCTTTCGATGGAATGCCTCACATGCCTTTGACACCTCGAGCGGCACGCAGAGTTCACTGCTTCAAAAGGTGACGATGCCTGACTCCTCTTGAACATTGACAGGAATCCCCATATCCCTGAGCTACTGGAAAGGGTCCCTTGGTGTCCCGCCTCACCTCGAGAAGCATCCCTTTAGCCCTGACAAGCCTCGAAGAGATTCCTGAGGTGTCCCTCGTAACTCGACAGGAGTCCTGACGTCGCTGGAGAAACACGACTGTTGAAGTGCCATTCCCGCCATATCTCGAGAATATACTCCAGGTCCGCACCGCAACTCGAGAAAAACCATGAGACTCTCCCCTCAAAGCGAGATGAGGCACCATTCTCTGGCACTGCATGCAGAGCAATCCCGTGATCCCCATGAACCATGTAAGGAGCCTCTACTTACTTAATGGATGTCGAGACAGTCCGCAAGAACACTGTCACAGTTACAGAGGGACCCTGAGGTTGCCCCAGCATCATGAAGGAGCTCCATGTACCACAAATCAACTCGAGATGAGGGCCGATTCCCCTCCCTTGACTCGAGAACCATCCCGCATTCCACATCATACACGACCAGTGCTTTGACTTCCTTTAGGCAACTCCAGAGTTTCCCCGAGAAAAACGTGCCATTTCTAGAGGAATAACAAGTTCATAGAGCCACTCAAAGAATGCTCCTTGGACCCCAAATTGCGTGGAGATGAGAGCTGATTGCCTGGCTTAGACTCAAGAAGGATGCCTACTTTCCATAAGCCCCTCAAGAGAAGGATTCTCTCAGCAGTAGGTGTGAGGGAGGGACCCTGAGCTTGCTGCCTCAAGTGGAATATACACCGAGAAGCCCTGACTAGAAAGGAGGATGGGTTTCCTTACAGTGACTTGAATACAGGCTCCTCTATCATCTCACAAGTTGAAGGGATGAATCCCCTGTGGAGTCCATAGAAAAAGGCCTAGGTCCCCGAAACCTTTCGATGGAATGCCTCACATGCTTTTGACACCTCGAGAGGCACGCAGAGTTTACTTCCTCAAAAGGTGACGATGCCTGACTCCTCTTGAACATTGAGAGGAATCCCCATATACATGAGCTACTGGAAAGGGACCCTGGGTCTCCCGCCTCACCTCAAGGAGAGTCCCTTTGCCCCTGCCAAGCCTCGAAGAGATTCCTGAGGTGTCTCTCGTAACTCGACAGGAGTCCTGACGTCGCTGGGTAAACACGAGTGTTGAAGGGCCATCCCCTCCGTAACTCGAGTATATACCCCAGGACCCCGCCGCCGCAACTCGAGAAAAACCATGAGACTTCCCCCCAAAGCGAGATGAGGCCCGATCCCCATCACTGCATGCAAAGCAATCCCGTGATACCCATGAAACATGTAAGGAGTCTCTACTTGCTTGATGGATCTCGAGACAATCCGCAAGATCACTGTCACAAGTAGAGAGGAAACCTGAGGTCACACAAGCATCACGAAGTGGCTCCATGTACCCCAAATCAACTTGAGATGAGGCCCGATTCCCCTGACTTGACTTCTGAGCCGTACCCCGTTCACATCAAACACGACCAGTGGCGTGACTTTCTTTAGGCAACTCCAGAGGTTCGCCCGAGAACAACGTGCCAAGCCTAGAGGAATACCAAGTTCAGCAGAGCAACTCGAGGAATGCTCCGTGGACCGCAAATTGCCTGGAATGAGAGCTGATTGCCTGGCTTAGACTCAAGACGTATGCCAACTTTCCACAAGCCCCTCAAGTGGGGGCTTCTCACATCAGTAGGTGTGAGGGAGGGACCCTGAGTTTTCTGCCTCAAGTGAAATATACACCGAGAAGCCCTGACTTTAAAGGAGGCCGGGTTTTCTTGCAGTGGCTTGAATACAGGCTCATCTTTCATCTCACAAGGTGAAGGGATGTCTGAATCCCCAGTGGAGTCACTAGAGAAACCCTAAGTCCCCGACTCCTTTCGACGGAATGCCTCACATGCCTTTGACACCTCGAGCGGCACGCAGAGTTCACTGCTTCAAAAGGTGACGATGCCTGACTACTCTTGAACATTGAGAGAAATCCCAATATCACTGTGGCTCCTGGAAAGGGACCCTGGATTTCCCAACTCTCCTCGAGAATCATCCCTTTGGCCCTGCCAAGCCTCGAAGAGATTCCATGAGGGTCCTTCATAACTGGACAGGAGTCATGACGTCGCTGGACAATCACGATTCTTGAAGGGCCATCCCCGCCGTAACTCGATAATATACCTCAGGTCCCCGCCGCAACTCGAGAAAAACCATGAGACTTCCCCCTCAAAGCGAGATGAGGCCCGATTCCCCTGCAATGCATGCAGAGCAATCCCGTGATCCCCATGAAACATGTAAGTACCTCGACTTGCTTGATGGATCTCCAGACAATCCGCAAGAACACTGTCACAATTAGAGAGGGACCCTGAGGTCACACAAGCATCGCGAAGGAGCTCCATGTACCCCACATCAAACCGAGATGAGGCCCGATTCCCCTGCCTTGACTCCAGCGCCATCCCCTGTTCCCCATCAAACAGACAGTGGCTTGACTTCCTTTATGCAACTCCAGAGGTTTCCCGAGAACAACGTGCCAAGTCTAGAGGAATACCAAGTTCATAGAGCCACTCGAGAAATGCTCCGTGGACACCAAATTGCCTGGAGATGAGAGCTGATTGCCTGGCTTAGACACAAGAAGGATGCCTACTTTCCACAAGCCCCTCTAGAGAAGGCACTTCTCTCATCAGTAGGTGTTAGGGAGGGACCCTGAGTTTGCTGCCTCAATTGAAATATACACCGAGAAGCCCTGACTCGAAAGGAGGCTGGGTTTCCTTACAGTGACTTGAATACAGGCTCCTCTATCATCTCACAAGGTGAAGGGATGACTGAATCCCTGTGGAGTCCCTAGAGAAAGTCCTAGGTCCCCGACTCCTTTCGACGGAATGCCTCACATGCCTTTGACACCTCGAGCGGCACGCAGAGTTCACTGCTTCAAAAGGTGACGATGCCTGACTCCTCTTGAACATTGACAGGAATCCCCATATCCCTGAGCTACTGGAAAGGGTCCCTTGGTCTCCCGCCTCACATCGAGAATTGTCCCTTTGGCCCTGCCAAGCCTCGAAGAGATTCCTGAGGTATTCCTCGTAACTCGACAGGAGTCCTGACGTCGCTGGAGAAACACGACTGTTGAAGTGCCATTCCCGCCATATCTCGAGAATATACTCCAGGTCCGCACCGCAACTCGAGAAAAACCATGAGACTTTCCCCTCAAAGCGAGATGAGGCACCATTCTCTGGCACTGCATGCAGAGCAATCCCGTGATCCCCATGAAACATGTAAGGAGCCTCTACTTGCTTGATGGATCTCGAGACAATCCGCAAGAACACTGTCACAAGTACAGAGGGACCCTGAGGTCACACCAGCATCACGAAGGAGCTCCATGTACCACAAATCAACTCGAGATGAGGCCCGATTCCCCTGCCTTGACTCGAGAACCATCCCGCGTTCCACATCAAACACGACCAGTGGTTTGACTTCCTTTAGGCAACTCCAGAGTTTCCCCGAGAAAAACATGCCAAGTCTAGAGGAATATCAAGTTCATAGAGCCACTCAAAGAATGCTTCTTGGACCCCAAATTGCCTGGAGATGAGAGCTGATTGCCTGGCTTAGACTCAAGAAGGATGCCTACTTTCCACAAGCCCCTCAAGAGAAGGCTTCTCTCAGCAGTAGGTGTGAGGGAGGGACCCTGAGTTTGCTGCCTCAAGTGGAATATACACCGAGAAGCCCTGACTAGAAAGGAGGATGGGTTTCCTTACAGTGACTTGAATACAGGCTCCTCTATCATCTCACAAGTTGAAGGGATGAATCCCCTGTGGAGTCCATAGAAAAAGGCCTAGGTCCCCGAAACCTTTCGATGGAATGCCTCACATGCCTTTGACACTTCGAGCGGCACGCAGAGTTTACTTCCTCAAAAGGTGACGATGCCTGACTCCTCTTGAACATTGAGAGAAATCCCCATATACATGAGCTACTGGAAAGGGACACTGGGTCTCCCGCCTCACCTCAGGGAGAGTCCCTTTGGCCCTGTCAAGCCTCGAAGAGATTCCTGAGGTGTCCCTCGTAACTCGACAGGAGTCCTGACGTCGCTGGGTAAACACGAGTGTTGAAGGGCCATCCCCTCCGTAACTCGAGTATATACCCCAGGACCCCGCCGCAACTCGAGAAAAACCATGAGACTTCCCCGCCAAAGCGAGATGAGGCCCGATTCCCCATCACTGCATGCAAAGCAATCCCGTGATACCCATGAAACTTGTAAGGAGCCTCGACTTGCTTGATGGATCTCGAGACAGTCCGCAAGATCACTGTCACAAGTAGAGAGGGATCCTGAGGTCACACCAGCATCGCGAAGGAGTTCCATGTACCACAAATCAACTCGAGATCCGGCAGGATTCCCAAGCCTTGACTTCAGAGTCATCCCTTAATCCACATCAAACACGACAAGTGGCTTGACTTCCTTTAGGCAACTCCATAGGTTCCACGAGAACAACGTGCCAAGCCTAGAGGAATACCAATTTCAGAAGAGCAACTCCAGGCATGCTCCGTGGACCCCAAATTGCCTGGAATTGAGAGCTGATTGCCTGGCTTAGACTCAATATGTATGCCAACTTTCCACAAGCCCCTCAAGAGGGGGCTTCTCACATCAGTAGGTGTGAGGGAGGGACCCTGAGTTTGCTGCCTCAAGTGGAATATACACCGAGAAGCCCTGACTTTAAAGGAGGCCGGGTTTCCTTGCAGTGGCTTGAATACAGGCTCATCTTTCATCTCACAAGGTGAAGGGATGTCTGAATCCCCAGTGGAGTCACTAGAGAAACCCTAAGTCCCCGACTCTTTTGACGGAATGCCTCACATGCCTTTGACACCTCGAGCGGCACGCAGAGTTCACTGCTTCAAAAGGTGACGATGCCTGACCCCTCTTGAACATTGAGAGAAATCCCAATATCACTGTGGCTCCTGGAAAGGGACCCTGGGTCTCCCAACTCACCTCGAGAAGCATCCCTTTGGCCCTGCCAAGCCTCGAAGAGATTCCTGAAGTGTCCTTCATAACTGGACAGAAGTCATGACGTCGCTGGACAATCACGATTCTTGAAGGGCGATCCCCGCCGTAACTCGATAATATACCTCAGGTCCCCGCCGCAACTCGAGAAAAACAATGAGACTTCCCCCTCAAAGCGAGATGAGGCCCGATTCCCCTGCAATGCATGCAGAGAAACCCCGTGATCTCCATGAAACATGAAAGGACCTCGACTTGCTTGATGGATCTCCAGACAATCCGCAAGAACACTGTCACAATTAGAGAGGGACCCTGAGGTCACACAAGCATCACGGAAGAGCTCCATGTACCCGACATCAACTCGAGATGAGGCCCAATTCCCCTGCCTTGACTCCAGCGCCATCCCTCGTTCCCCATGAAACACGACAGTGGCTTGACTTCCTTTATGCAACTCCGGAGGTTCCCCGAGAACAACGTGCCAAGTCTAGAAGAATACCAAGTTCATAGAGCCACTCGAGATATGCTCGGTGGACCCCAAATTGCCTAGAAATGAGAGCTGATTGCCTGGCTTAGACACAAGAAGGATGCCCACTTTCCACAAGCCCCTCTAGCGAAAGATTCTCTCATCAGTAGTTGTTAGGGAGGGACCCTGAGTTTGCTGCCTCAAGTGGAATATACACCGAGAAGCCCTGACTCGAAAGGAGGTTGGGTTTCCTTACAGTGACTTGAATACAGGCTCCTCTATCATCTCACAAGGTGAAGGGATGACTGAATCCCCTGTGGAGTCCCTAGAGAAAGTCCTAGGTCCCCGACTCCTTTCGACGGAATGCCTCACATGCCTTTGACACCTCGAGCGGCACGCAGAGTTCACTGCTTCAAAAGGTGACGATGCCTGACTCCTCTTGAACATTGACAGGAATCCCCATATCCCTGAGCTACTGGAAAGGGTCCCTTCGTCTCCCGCCTCACCTCGAGAAGCGTCCCTTTGGCCCTGCCAAGCCTCGAAGAGATTCCTGAGGTGTCCCTCGTAACTCGACAGGAGTCCTGACGTCGCTGGAGAAACACGACTTTTGAAGTGCCATCCCCGCCATATCTCGAGAATATACTCGAGGTCCGCACCGCAACTCGAGAAAAACCATGAGACTTTCCCCTCAAAGCGAGATGAGGCACCATTCTCTGGCACTGCATGCAGAGCAATCCCGTGATCCCCATGAAACATGTAAGGAGCCTCTACTTGCTTGATGGATCTCGAGACAATCCGCAAGAACACTGTCACAAGTACAGAGGGACCCTGAGGTCACACCAGCATCATGAAGGAGCTCCATGTACCACAAATCAACTCGAGATGAGGCCCGATTCCCCTTGCCTTGACTCGAGAACCATCCCCGCATTCCACATCAAACACGACCAGTGGTTTGACTTCCTTTAGGCAACTCCAGAGTTTCCCCGAGAAAAACGTGCCAAGTTTAGAGGAATATCAAGTTCATAGAGCCAACTCAAAGAATGCTCTTGGACCCAAAATTGCCTGGAGATGAGAGCTGATTGCCTGGCTTAGACTCAAGAGGGATGCCTACTTTCCACAAGCCTCTCAAGAGAAAGCTTCTCTCAGCAGTAGGTGTGAGGGAGGGACCCTGAGCTTGCTGCCTCAAGTGGAATATACACCGAGAAGCCCTGACTAGAAAGGAGGATGGGTTTCCTTACAGTGACTTGAATACAGGCTCCTCTATCATCTCACAAGTTGAAGGGATGTCTGAATCCCCAGTGGAGTCACTAGAGAAAACCTAAGTCCCCGACTCCTTTTGACGGAATGCCTCACATGCCTTTGACACCTCGAGCGGCACGCAGAGTTTACTTCCTCAAAAGGTGACGATGCCTGACTCCTCTTGAACATTGAGAGAAATCCCCATATACATGAGCTACTGGAAAGGGACCCTGGGTCTCCGACCTCACCTCAAAGAGAGTCTCTTTGGCCCTGACAAGCCTCGAAGAGATTCCTGAGGTGTCCCTCGTAACTTGACAGGAGTCCTGACGTCGCTGGGGAAACACGAGTGTTGAAGGGCCATCCCCTCCGTAACTCGAGAATTTATAACCCAGGTCCGCACCGCAACTCGAGAAAAACCATGAGACTTCCCCCCCAAAGTGAGATGAGGCCCGATTCCCCATCACTGCATGCAAAGCAATCCCGTGATACCCAAGAAACATGTAAGGAGCCTCGACTTGCTTGATGGATCCCAAGACAGTCCGCAAGATTACTGTCACAAGTAGAGAGGGAACCTGAGGTCACACCAGCATCGCGAAGGAGTTCCATGTACCCCAAATCAACACGAGATGCGGCAGGATTCCCCAGCCTTGACTTCAGAGCCATCCCCTAATCCACATCAAACACGACCAGTGGCTTGACTTCCTTTAGGCAACACTAGAGGTTCCACGAGAACAACGTGCCAAGCCTAGAGGAATAACAAAATCAGAAGAGCAACTCCAGGTATGCTCCGTGGACCCAAATTGCCTGAAGATGAGAGCTGATTGCCTGGCTTAGACTCAAGACATATGCCAACTTTCCACAAGCCACTCAAGAGGAGGCTTCTCTCAGCAGTAGGTGTGAGGGAGGGACCCTGAGTTTGCTGCCTCAAGTGAAATATACACCGAGAAGCCCTGACTCGAAAGGAGGCCGGGTTTCCTTGCAGTGGCTTGAATACAGGCTCCTCTTTCATCTCACAAGGTGAAGGATGTCTGAATCCCCTGTGGAGTCCCTAGAAAAAGGCCTAGGTCCCCGACTCCTTTCAACGGAATGCCTCACATGCTTTTGACACCTCGAGCGGCCCGCAAAGTTCACTGCATCAAAAGGTGACGATGCCTGACTCCTCTTGAACATTGACAGGAATCCCAATATCCCTGTGGCTACTGGAAAGCGACCCTGGGTCTCCCGCCTCACCTCGAGAAGGGTCCCTTTGGCCCTGCCAAGCCTAGAAGAGATTCATAAGATGTTCCTCATAACTAGATAGTAGTCCTGACGTTGCTGGGACCAACACGAGTGTTGAAGGGACATCCCCGTAACTCGAGATATACTCCCCAGGAAAAAAAAAACCATGAGACTTCCCCCTCAAAGCGAAATGATGCCCGATTCCCCTTCAATGCATGCAGAGCAATCCCGTGATCCACATGAAACATGTAAGAAGCCTCGACTTGCTTGTTGGATCTCGAAACAATCCCTAAGAACACTGTCACAAGTAGAGAGGAACCCTGAGGTCACACAAGCATCACGAAGTGAGTTCCATGTACCCCAAATCAACTTGAGATGAGGCCCACTTCCCTTGACTTGAGTGCTGAGCTGCACCCCGATTCACAGCAAACACAACCAGTGGTGTGACTTTCTTTAGGCAACTCTAGAGGTTCCCCGAGAACAACCTGCCAAGCCTAGAGGAATATCGAGTTCAGCAGAGCAACTCGAGGAATGCTCCGTGGACCCAAATTCCCTGGAATGAGAGCTGATTGCCTGGCTTAGACTCAAGACGTATGCCAACTTTCCACAAGCCCTCAAGTGGGGGCTTCTCACATCAGTAGGTGTGAGGGGAGGGACCCTGAGTATTCTGCCTCAAGTGGAATATACACCGAGAAGCCCTGACTTTAAAGGAGGCCGGGTTTTCTTGCAGTGGCTTGAAAACAGGCTCATCTGTCATCTCACAAGGTGAAGGGATGTCTGAATCCCCAGTGGAGTCACTAGATAAACCCTAAGTCCCCGACTCTTTTGACGGAATGTCTCACATGCCTTTGACACCTCGAGCGGCACTCAGAGTTCACTGTTTCAAAAGGTGACGATGCCTGACCCCTCTTGAACATTGACAGGAAATCCCAATATCACTGTGGCTCTGGAAAGGGACCCTGGGTCTCCCGCTCACCTCGAGAAGCATCCCTTTGGCCCTGCCAAGCCTCGAAGAGATTCCTGAAGTGTCCTGCATAACTGGACAGAAGTCATGACGTCGCTGGACAATCACGATTCTTGAAGGGCGATCCCCGCCATAACTCGATAATATACCTCAGGTCCCCGCCGCAACTCGAGAAAAACATGAGACTTCCCCCTCAAAGCGTGATGAGGCCCGATTCCCCTGCAATGCATGCAGAGCAATCCCCGTGATCCCATGAAACATGCAAGGACCTCGACTTGCTTGATGGATCTCCAGACAATCCGCAAGAACACTGTCACAATTAGAGAGGGACCCTGAGGTCACACAAGCATCGCGAAGGAGCTCCATGTACCCCACATCAACTCGAGATGAGGCCCGATTCCCCTGCCTTGACTCCAGCGCCATCCCCCGTTCCCCATGAAACACGACAGTGGCTTGACTTCCTTTATGCAACTCCAGAAGTTCCCCGAGAACAACGTGCCAAGTCTAGAAGAATACCAAGTTCATAGAGCCACTCGAGAAATGCTCCGTGGACCCCAAATTTCCTGGAATGGAGAGCTGATTGCCTGGCTTAGACTCAAGACTTATGCCACTTTCCACAAGCCCCTCAAGTGGGGGCTTCTCACATCAGTAGGTGTGAGGGAGGGACCCTGAGTTTTCTGCCTCAAGTGGAATATACACCGAGAAGCCCTGACTTTAAAGGAGGCCGGGTTTTCTTGCAGTGGCTTGAATACAGGCTCATCTTTCATCTCACAAGGTGAAGGGATGTCTGAATCCCCAGTGGAGTCACTAGAGAAACCCTAAGTCCCCGACTCCTTTGACGGAATGCCTCACATGCCTTTGACACCTCGAGCGGCACGCAGAGTTCACTGCTTCAAAAGGTGACGATGCCTGACTCCTCTTGAACATTGAGAGAAATCCCAATATCACTGTGCTACCTGGAAAGGGACCCTGGGTCTCCCAACTCACCTCGAGAAGCATCCCTTTGGCCCTGCCAAGCCTCGAAGAGATTCCTGAAGTGTCCTTCATAACTGGACAGGAGTCATGACGTCTCTGGACAAACACGATTCTTGAAGGGCCATCCCCGCCGTAACTCGATAATATACCCCAGGTCCCCGCCGCAACTCGAGAAAAACAATGAGACTTCCCCCTCAAAGCGTGATGAGGCCCGATTCCCCTGCAATGCATGCAGAGAAATCCCGTGATCTCCATGAAACATGTAAGGACCTCGACTTGCTTGATGGATCTCCAGACAATCCGCAAGAACACTGTCACAATTAGAGAGGGACCCTGAGGTCACACAAGCATCGCGAAGGAGCTCCATGTACCCCACATCAACTCGAGATGAGGCCCGATTCCCCTGCCTTGACTCCAGCGCCATCCCCCGTTCCCCATCAAACACGACAGTGGCTTGACTTCCTTTATGCAACTCCAGAGGTTTCCCGAGAACAACGTGCCAAGTCTAGAGGAATACCAAGTTCATAGAGCCACTCGAGAAATGCTCCGTGGACCCCAAATTGCCTGGAGATGAGAGCTGATTGCCTGGCTTAGACACAAGAAGGATGCCTACTTTCCACAAGCCCCTCTAGAGAACGCTTCTCTCATCAGTAGGTGTTAGGGAGGGACCCTGAGTTTGCTGCCTCAAGTGGAATATACACCGAGAAGCCCTGACTCGAAAGGAGGCTGGGTTTCCTTACAGTGACTTGAATACAGGCTCCTCTATCATCTCACAAGGTGAAGGGATGACTGAATCCCTTGTGAAGTCCCTAGAGAAAGCCCTAGGTCCCCGACTCCTTTCGACGGAATGCCTCACATGCCTTTGACACCTCGAGCGGCACGCAGAGTTCACTGCTTCAAAAGGTGACGATGCCTGACTCCTCTTGAACATTGACAGGAATCCCCATATCCCTGTGGCTACTGGAAAGGGACCCTGGGTCTCCCGCCTCACCTCGAGAAGCGTCCCTTTGGCCCTGCCAAGCCTCGAAGAGATTCCTAAGGTGTCCTCGTAACTAGACAGGAGTCCTGACGTCGCTGGACCAACACGAGTGTTGAAGGGCCATCCCCGCCATAACTCGAGAATATACCCCAGGTCCGCGCCGCAACTCGAGAAAAACCATGAGACTTCCCCCTCAAAGCGAGATGAGGCCCGATTCCCCTTCAATGCATGCAGAGCAATCCCGTGATCCCATGAAACATGTAAGGAGCCTCGACTTGCTTGATGGATCTCGAGACAATCCCAAGAACACTGTCACAAGTAGAGAGGGACCCTGAGGTCACACCAGCATCACGAAGGAGCTCCATGTACCCCAAATCAACTCGAGATGAGGCCCGATTCCCCTGCCTTGACTGAGCTGTCCCCGATTCCACATCAAACACGACCAGTGGCGTTGACTTTCTTTAGGCAACTCTAGAGTTTCCCCGAGAAACAACGTGCCAAGTCTAGAGGAATACTCAAGTTCATAGCCGCCAACTCGAGGAATGCTCCTTGGACCCCAAATTGCCTGGAGATGAGAGCTGATTGCCTGGCTTAGACTCAAGACGATGCCAACTTTCCACAAGCCCCTCAAGAGGGGGCTTCTCTCAGCAGTAGGTGTGAGGGAGGGACCCTGAGTTTGCTGCCTCAAGTGGAATATACACCGAGAAGCCCTGACTAGAAAGGAGGCATGGGTTTCCTTGCAGTGGCTTGAATACAGGCTCCTCTTTCATCTCACAAGGTGAAGGGATGTCTGAATCCCCAGTGGAGTCCACTAGAGAAAGGCCTAGGTCCCCGACTCCTTTCGATGGAATGCCTCACATGCCTTTGACACCTCGAGCGGCACGCAGAGTTTTCTGCTTCAAAAGGTGACGATGCCTGACTCCTCTTGAACATTGACAGGAATCCCCATATCCCTGAGCTACTGGAAAGGGACCCTGGGTCTCCCGCCTCACCTCGAGAAGCGTCCCTTTGGCCCTGCCAAGCCTCGAAGAGATTCCTGAGGTGTCCCTCGTAACTCGACAGGAGTCCTGACGTCGCTGGAGAAACACGAGTGTTGAAGGTCATCCCCTCCAACTCGAGAATATACCCCAGGTCCCCACCGCAACTCGAGAAAAAACCATGAGACTTTCCCCCAAAGCGAGATGAGGCCCATTCCCCATGGCACTGCATGCAGAGCAATCCCGTGATCCCCAAGAAACATGTAAGGAGCCTCGACTTGCTTGATGGATGTCGAGACAAATCCGCAAGAACACTGTCACAAGTAGAGAGGACCCTGAGGTCACACCAGCATCGCGAAGGAGCTTCCATGTACCACAAATCAACTCGAGATGAGGCCAGATTTCCCTGCCTTGACTTCAGAGCCATCCCCTTCCACATCAAACACGACCAGTGGCTTGACTTCCTTTAGGCAACTGAGAGGTTCCCCGAGAACAACGTGCCAAGTCTAGAGGAATACCAAATTCAGAAGAGCAACTCAAAGAATGCTCTTGGACCCCAAATTGCCTGGAGATGAGAGCTGATTGCCTGGCTTAGACTCAAGACATATGCCAACTTTCCACAAGCCACTCAAGAGGAGGCTTCTCTCAGCAGTAGGTGTGAGGGAGGGACCCTGAGTTTGCTGCCTCAAGTGGAATATACACCGAGAAGCCCTGACTCGAAAGGAGGCCGGGTTTCCTTGCAGTGGCTTGAATACAGGCTCCTCTTTCATCTCACAAGTGAAGGGATGTCTGAATCCCCTGTGGAGTCCTAGAGAAACCTAAGTCCCCGACTCCTTTCGACGGAATGCCTCACATGCTTTGACACCTCGAGCGGCACGCACAGTTCACTGCATCAAAAGGTGACGATGCCTGACTCCTCTTGAACATTAGAGAGGAATCCCCATATCCCTGTGGCTACTGGAAAGGACCCTTGGTGGCTTGAATACAGGCCCATCTCCCGCCTCACACTCGAGAAGCGTCCCTTTGGCCTGCCAAGCCTAGAAGAGATTCATAAGGTGTCCCGAACTCACCTCATAACTAGATAGGAGTCCTGACGTCGCTGGACAACACGATGTTTGAAGGGCCATCCCCGCCGTAACTCGAGAATATACCCCAGGTCCCCCCGCAACTCGAGAAAAACCATGAGACTTCCCCCTCAAAGCGAGATGAGGCCCGATTCCCCTTCAATGCATGCAGAGCAATCCCGTGATCCGCATGAAACATGTAAGGACCTCGACTTGCTTGATGGATCTCGAGACAATCCCCAAGAACACTGTCACAAGTAGAGAGGGACCCTGAGGTCACACAAGCATCACGAAGTGGCTCCATGTACCCCAAATCAACTTGAGATGAGGCCCGCTTCCCCTTGACTTGACTGCTGAGCCATCCCCGATTCCCATCAAACACGACCAGTGGCGTGACTTTCTTTAGGCAACTCTAGAGGTTCCCCGAGAACAACCTGCCAAGCCTAGAGGAATACCAAGTTCAGCAGAGCAACTCGAGGAATGCTCCGTGGACCGCAAATTGCCTGGAATGAGAGCTGATTGCCTGGCTTAGACTCAAGACGTATGCCAACTTTCCACAAGCCCCTCAAGCGGGGCTTCTCACATCAGTAGGTGTGAGGGAGGGACCCTGAGTTTTCTGCCTCAAGTGGAATATACACCGAGAAGCCCTGACTTTAAAGGAGGCCGGGTTTCCTTGCAGTGGCTTGAATACAGGCTCATCTTTCATCTCACAAGGTGAAGGGATGTCTGAATCCCCTGTGGAGTCACTAGAGAAAGCCCTAAGTCCCCGACTCCTTTCGACGGAATGCCTCACATGCCTTTGACACCTCGAGCAGCACGCAGAGTTCACTGCTTCAAAAGGTGACGATGCCTGACTGCTCTTGAACATTGAGAGAAATCCCCATATCACTGTGGCTCCTGGAAAGGGACCTGGGTCTCCCAACTCACCTCGAGAAGCATCCCTTTGGCCCTGCCAAGCCTCGAAGAGATTCCTGAAGTGTCCTTCATAACTGGACAGGAGTCATGACGTCGCTGGACAATCACGATTCTTGAAGGGCCATCCCCGCCGTAACTCGATAATATACCTCCAGGTCCCCGCCGCAACTCGAGAAAAAAACCAATGAGACTTCCCCCTCAAAGCGAGATGAGGCCCGATTCCCCTGCAATGCATGCAGAGAAATCCCGTGATCCCCATGAAACATGTAAGGACCTCGACTTGCTTGATGGATCTCCAGACAATCCGCAAGAACACTGTCACAATTAGAGAGGGACCCTGAGGTCACACAAGCATTGCGAAAGGAGCTCCATGTACCCCAAACAACACGAGATGAGGCCCGATTCCCCTGCCTTGACTCCAGAGCCATCCGCTGTTCCCCATCAAACAGGACAGTGGCTTGACTTCCTTTATGCAACTCCAGAGGTTCCCCAGGAAAAACGTGCCAAGTCTAGAGGAATACCAAGTTCATAGAGCCACTCGAGAAATGCTCCGTGGACCACAAATTGCCTGGAGATGAGAGCTGATTGCCTGGCTTAGAAAAAAGAAGGATGCCTACTTTCCACATGCCCCTCTAGCGAAGGCTTGTCTCATCATCATAGGTGTTAGGGAGGGACCCTGAGTTTGCTGCCTCAAGTGGAATATACACCGAGAAGCCCTGACTCGAAAGGAGGCTGGGTTTCCTTACAGTGACTTGAATACAGGCTCCTCTATCATCTCACAAGGTGAAGGGATGACTGAATCCCCTGTGGAGTTCCTAGAGAAAGCCCTAGGTCCCCGACTCCTTTCAACGGAATGCCTCACATGCCTTTGACACCTGGAGCAGCACGCAGAGTTCACTGCTTCAAAAGGTGACGATGCCTGACTTCTCTTGAACATTGACAGTAATCCCCAAATCCCTGAGCTCCTGGAAAGGGTCCCTTGGTCTCCCGCCTCACCTCGAAAAGCGTCCCTTTGGCCCTGCCACGCCTCGAAGAGATTCCTGATGTGTCCCTCGTAACTCGACAGGAGTCCTGACGTCGCTGGAGAAACACGACTGTTGAAGTGCCATCCCCGCCGTATCTCGAGAATATACCCCAGGTCCACACCGCAACTCGAGAAAAACCATGAGACTTTCCCCTCAAAGCGAGATAAGGCACCATTCTCTGGCAATGCATGCAGAGCAATCCCGTGATCCCCATGAAACTTGTAAGGAGCCTCTACTTGCTTGATGGATGTCGAGACAATCCGAAAGAACACTGTCACAAGTACAGAGGGACCCTGAGGTCACACCAGCATCACGAAGGAGCTCCATGTACCACAAATCAACTCGAGATGAGGCCCGATTCCCCTGCCTTGACTCAAGAGCCATCCCGCGTTCCGTATCAAACACGACCTGTCGTTTGACTTTCTTTAGGCAATTCCAGAGTTTCCCCGCGAAAAACGTGCCAAGTCTAGAGGAATATCAAGTTCATAGAGCCACAAAAAGAATGCTCCTTGGACCCCAAATTGTCTGGAGATGAGAGCTGATTGCCTGGCTTAGAATCAAGAAGGATGCCTACTTTCCACAAGCCCCTCAAGAGAAGGCTTCTCTCAGCAGTAGGTGTGAGGGCGGGACTCTGAGTTTGATGCCTCAAGTGGAATATACACCGAGAAGCGCTGACTAGAGAGGAGGATGGGTTTCCTTACAGTGACTTGAATACAGGCTCCTCTATCATCTCACAAGGTGAAGGGATGTATGAATCCCCTGTGGAGTCCATAGAAAAAGGCCTAGGTCCCCGAAACCTTTCGATGGAATGCCTCACATGCCTTTGACACTTCGAGCGGCACGCAGAGTTTACTTCTTCAAAAGGTGACGATGCCTGACTCCTCTTGAACATTGAGAGGTATCCCCATATACATGAGCTACTGAAAAGGGATGCTTGGTCTCCCGCCTCACCTCAAAGAGAGTCTCTTTGGCCCTGCCATGCTTCGAAGAGATTCCTGAGGTATCCCTCGTAACTCGACAGGAGCCCTGACGTCGCTGGTGAAACACGAGTGTTGAAGAGCCATCCCCTCCGTAACTCGAGTATATACCCCAGGACCCCGCCGCAACTCGAGAAAAACCATGAGACTTCCCCCCCAAAGAGAGATGAGGCCAGATTCCCCATTACTGCATGCAAAGCAATCCCGTGATACCCAAGAAACCTGTAAAGAGCCTCGACTTGCTTGATGGATCCCAAGACAATCCGCAAGATCACTGTCACAAGTAGAGAGGGAACCTGAGGTCACACCAGCATCGCAAAGGAGTTCCATGTACCCCAAATCAACACGAGATGCGGCAGGATTCCCCAGCCTTCACTTGAGAGCCATCCCCTAATCCACATCAAACACGAGCAGTGGTTTGACTTCCTTTAGACAACACCAGAGGTACCACGAGAAAAACGTGCCAAGCCTAGAGGAAAACCAAATTCAGAAGAGCAACTCCAGGTATGCTCCGTGGACCCCAAATTGCCTGGAGATGAGAGCTGATTGTCTGGCTTAGACTCAAGACATATGCCAACTATCCACAAGCCCCTCAAGAGGAGGCTTCTCTCAGTAGTAGGTGTGAGGGAGGGACCCTGAGTTTGCTGCGTCAAGTGGATATATACCGAGAAGCCCTGACTCGAAAGAAGGACGGGTTTCCTTGCAGTGGCTGGAATACAGGCTCCTCTTTCATCTCACAAGGTGAAGGGATGTCTGAATCCTCTGTGGAGTCCCTAGAGAAGTCCTAGGTCCCCGACTCCTTTCAACGAAATGCCTCGCATGCTTTGATACCTCGAGCGCCCCGTACAGTTCACTGCATCAAAAGCTGACGATGCCTGACTCCTCTTGAACATTTACAGGAATCCCAATATCCCTGTGGCTACTGGAAAGGGACCCTTGGTCTCCCGCCTCACCTCGAGATGCGTCCATTTGGCCCTGCCAAGCCTAGAAGAGATTCATAAGGTGTCCCTCAAAAATAGATAGGAGTGTTGACGTCGCTGAACCAACACGAGTGTTGAAGGGTCATCAACGCCGTAACTCGAGAATATACCCCAGGTCCCTGCCGCAACTCGAGAAAAACCATGAGACTTCCCCCTAAAGCGAGATGTGGACGGATATTCCCATTCAATGCATGCAGAGCAATCCCGTGATCCGCATGAAACATGTAAGAAGCCTCGACTTGCTTGTTGGATCTCGAGACAATCCCCAAGAACACTGTCACAAGTAGAGAGGAACCCTGAGGTCACACAAGCAGCACGAAGTAGCTCCATGAACCCCAAATCAACTTGAGATGAGGCTCGCCTCACTTGACTTAAGTGCTGAGCTGTACCCCGATTCACAGCTAACACGACCATTGGCCTGACTTTCTTTAGGCAACTCTAGAGGTTCCCCGAGGACAACCTGCTAAGCCTAGAGGAACACCGGGTTCACCAGAGCAACTCGAGGAATGCTCCGTGGACCACAAATTGCCTGGAATGGAGAGCTGATTGCCTGGCTTAGACTCAAGACGTATGCCAACTTTCCACAAGCCCCTCAAGTGGGGGCTTCTCACATCAGTAGGTGTGAGGGAGGGACCCTGAGTTTTCTGCCTGAAGTGGAATATACACCGAGAAGCACTGACTTTAAAGTTGGCCGGGTTTCCTTGCAGTGGCTTGAATACAGGCTCATCTTTCATCTCACAAGGTGAAGGGATGTCTGAATCCCGAGTGGAGTCACTAGAGAAACCCTAAGTCCCCGACTCCTTTGACGGAATTCCTCACATGCCATTGACACCTCCAGCAGCACGCAGAGTTCACTGCTTCAAAATGTGACGATGCCTGACTGCTCTTGAACATTGAGAGAAATCCCAATATCACTGTGGCTCCTGGAAAGGGACCCTGGGTCTCCCAACTCACCTCGAGAAGCATCCCTTTGGCCCTGCCAAGCCTCGAAGAGATTCCTGAAATGTCCTTCATAACTGGACAGGAGTCATGACGTCTCTGGACAATCACGATTCTAGAAGGGCCATCCCCGCCGTAACTCGATAATATACCTCAGGTCCCCGCCGCAACTCGAGAAAAACCATGAGACTTCCCCCTCAAAGCGAGATGAGGCCCGATTCCCCTGCAATGCATGCAGAGAAATCCCGTGATCCCCATGAAACATGTAAGGACCTCGACTTGCTTGATGGATCTCCAGACAATCCGCAAGAACACTGTCACAATTAGAGAGGGACCCTGAGGTCATACAAGCATTCCAAAAGAGCTCCATGTACCCCACATCAACTCGAGATGAGGCCCGATTCCCCTGCCTTGACACCAGCGCCATCCCCCGTTCCCCATGAAACACGACAGTGGCTTGACTTCCTTTATGCAACTCCAGAAGTTCCCCCAAAACAACGTGCCAAGTCTAGAGGAAAACCAAGTTCATAGAGCCACTCGAGAAATGCTCCGTGGACCCCAAATTGCCTGGAGATGAGAGCTGATTGCCTGGCTTAAACACAAGAAGAATGCCTACTTTCCACAAGCCCCTCTAGCGAAGGCTTCTCTCATCAGTAGGTGTTAGGGAGGGACCCTGAGTTTGCTGCCTCAAGTGGAATATACACCGAGAAGCCCTGACTCGAAAAGAGGCTGGGTTTCCTTACAGTGACTTGAATACAGGCTCCTCTATCATCTCACAAGGTGAAGGGCTGACTGAATCCCCTGTGGAGTCCCTAGAGAAAGCCCTAGGTCCCCGACTCCTTTCGACGGAATGCCTCACATGCCTTTGACACCTCGAGTGGCACGCGGAGTTCACTGCTTCAAAAGGTGACGATGCCTGACACCTCTTAAACATTGACAGGAATTCCCATATACCTGAGCTACTGGAAAGGGTCCCTTGGTCTCCCGCCTCACCTCGAGAAGCGTCCCTTTGGCCCTTCCAAGCCTCGAAGAGATTCCTGAGGTGTCCCTCGTAACTCGACAGGAGTCCTGACGTCGCTGGAGAAACACGACTGTTGAAGTGCCATCCCCGGCGTATCTCGAGAATATACCCCAGGTCCGCACCGCAACTCGAGGAAAACCATGAGACTTTCACCTCAAAGCGAGATGAGGCACCATTCTCTGGCACTGCATGCAAAGCAATCCCGTGATCCCCATGAAACATGTTAGTAGCCTCTACTTGCTTGATGGATGTCGAGACAACACGCAAGAACACTGTCACAAGTACAGAGGGACCCTGAGGTCACACCAGCATCACGAAGGAGCTTCATGTACCACAAATCAACTCGAGATGAGACCCGATTCCCCTGCCTTGACTCGAGAGCCATCCCGCGTTCCACATCAAACACGACCAGTGGTTTGACTTCCTTTAGGCAACTCCAGAGTTTCCCCGCGAAAACGTGCCAAGTCTAGAGGAATATCAAGTTCATAGAGCCACTCAAAGAATGCTCCTTGGACCCCAAATTGCCTGGAGATGAGAGCTGATTGCCTGGCTTAGACTCAAAAGGATGCCTACTTTCCACAAGCCCCTCAAGAGAAGGATTCTCTCAGCAGTAGGTGTGAGGGCGGGACCCTGAGTTTGCTGCCTCAAGTGGAATATACACCGAGAAGCCCTGACTAGAAAGGAGGATGGGTTTCCTTACAGTGACTTGAATACAGGCTCCTCTATCAACTCACAAGGTGAAGGGATGTATGAATCCCCTGTGGAGTCCATAGAAAAAGGCCTAGGTCCCCGAAACCTTTCGATGGAATGCCTCACATGCCTTTGACACTTCGAGCGGCACGCAGAGTTTTCTTCCTTAAAAGGTGACGATGCCTGACTCCTCTTGAACATTGAGAGGAATCCCCATATACATGAGCTAATGGAAAGGGACCCTGGGTCTCCCGCCTCACCTCAAAGAGAGTCTCTTTGTCCCTGTCAAGCCTCGAAGAGATTCCTGAGGTGTCCCTGGTAACTCGACAGGAGTCCTGACGTCGCTGGGGAAACACGAGTGTTGAAGGCCATCCCCTCCGTAACTCGAGTATATACCCCAGGACCCCGCCGCAACTCGAGAAAAACCATGAGACTTCCCCCCCAAAGTGAGATGAGGCCCGACTCCCCATCACTGCATGCAAAGCAATCCCGTGATACCCAAGAAACATTTAAGGAGCCTCGACTTGCTTGATGGATCCCAAGACAGTCCGCAAGATCACTGTCACAAGTAGAGAGGGAACCTGAGGTCACACCAGCATCGCGAAGGAGTTCCATGTACCCAAATCTACACGAGATGCGGCAGGATTCTCCAGCCTTGACATCAGAGCCATCTCCTAATCCACATCAAACACGACCAGTGGCTTGACTTCCTTTAGGCAACACCAGAGGTTCCACGAGAACAACGTGCCAAGCCTACAGGAATACCAAATTCAGAAGAGCAACTCCAGGTATGCTCCGTGGACCCCAAATTGCCTGGAGATGAGAGCTGATTGCCTGGCTTAGACTCAAGACATATGCCAACTATCCACAAGCCACTCAAGAGGAGGCTTCTCTCAGCAGTAGGAGTGAGGGAGGGACCCTGAGTTTGCTGCCTCAAGTAGAATATATACCGAGAAGCCCTGACTCGAAAGGAGGCCGGGTTTCCTTGCAGTGGCTGGAATACAGGCTCCTCTTTCATCTCACAAGGTGAAGGGATGTCTGAATCCCCTGTGGAGTCCCTAGAGAAAGGCCTAGGTCCCCGACTCCTTTCAACGGAATGCCTCGCATGCTTTTGACACCTCGAGCGGCCCGCACAGTTCACTGCATCAAAAGGTGACGATGCCTGACTCCTCTTGAACATTATCAGGAATCCCAATATCCCTGTGGCTACTGGAAAGGGACACTTGGTCTCCCGCCTCACATCATAGAAGCGTCCCTTTGGCCCTGCCAAGCCTAGAAGAGATTCATAAGGTGTCCCTTATAACTAGATATGAGCCCTGACGTCGCTGGACCAACACGAGTGTTGAAGGGACTTCCCCGCCGTAACTCGAGAATATACCCCAGGTCCCCGCCACAACTCGAGAAAAACCATGAGACTTCCCCCTCAAAGCGAAATGTTGCCCGATTCCCTTTCAATGCATGCAGAGCAATCCCGTGATCCGCATGAAACATGTAAGAAGCCTCGACTTGCTTGTTGGATCTCAATACGATCCCCAAGAACACTGTCACAAGTAGAGAGGAACCCTGAGGTGACACAAGCATCACGAAGTGGCTCCATGTACCGCAAATCAACTTGAGATGAGGCCCGCTTCCCTTGACTTGACGGCTGAGCCGTACCCCGATTCACAGCAAACACTACAGTGGCGTGACTTTCTTTAGGCAACTCTAGAGGTTCCCCGAGAACAACCTGCCAAGCCTACAGGAATACCGAGTTCAGCAGAGCAACTCGAGGAATACACCGTGGAGCGCAAATTGCCTGAATGGAGAGCTGATTGCCTGGCTTAGACTCAAGACGTATGCCAACTTTCCACAAGCCACTCCAGTGGGGACTTCTCACATCAGTAGGTGTGAGGGAGGGACCCTGAGTTTTTGCCTCAAGTGGAATATACACCGAGAAGCCCTGACTCTAAAGGAGGCCGAGTTTTCCTTGCAGTGGCTTGAATACATGCTAACCTTTCATCTAACAAGGTTAAGGGATGTCTGAATCCCCAGTGCAGTCACTAGAGAAATATTAAATCCCCGACTTCTTCCGTCAGAATGCCTCATATGCCTTTGACACATCGAGCGGCACGCAGAGTTCACTGCTTCAAAAGGTGATGATGCCTGACTCCTCTTGAACATTGACAGGAATCCCCATATCACTGAGCTACTGGAAACGGTCCCTTGGTCTCCCGCCTCACCTTGAGAAGCGTCCCTTTGGCCTTGCCATGCCTCGAAGAGATTCCTAAGGTGTTCGTCAAAACTCGACAGGAGTCCTGACGTCGCTGGAGAAACACGACTGTTGAAGTGCCATCCCCGCCGTATCTCGAGAATATACCCCAGGTCCGCACCGCAACTCGAGAAAAACCATGAGACTTTCCCCTCAAAGCGAGATAAGGCACCATTCTCTGGCACTGAATGCAGAGCAATCCCGTGATCCCCATGAAACTTGTAAGGAGCCTCTACTTGCTTGATGGATGTCGAGACAATCCGAAAGAACACTGTACAAGTACTGAGGGACCCAGAGGTCACACCAGCATCACGAAGGAGCTCCATGTACCGCAAATCAACTCGAGATGAGGCCCGATTCCCCTGCAATGCATGCAGAGAGAAATCCCGTGATCCCCATGAAACATGTAAGGACCTCGACTTGCTTGATGGATCTCCAGACAATCCGCAAGAACACTGTCACAATTAGAGAGGGACCCTGAGGTCACACAAGCATCGTGAAGGAGCTCCATGTACCCCAATCAAACCGAGATGAGGCCCGATTCCACTGCCTTGACTCCAGCGCCATCCCCCGTTCCCCATCAAACACGACAGTGGCTTGACTTCCTTATGCAACTCCAGAGATTCCCCAAGAACAACGTGCCAAGTCTAGAGGAATACCAAGTTCATAGAGCCACTCGAGAAATGCTCCGTGGACCCCAAATTGCCTGGAGATGAGAGCTGATTGCCTGGCTTAGACAAAAGAAGGATGCCTACTTTCCACAAGCCCCTCTAGCGAAGGCTTCTCTCATCAGTAGGTGTTAGGGAGGGACCCTGAATTTGCTGCCTCAAGTGGAATATACACCGAGAAGCACTGACTCGAAAGGAGGCCGGGTTTCCTTACAGTGACTTGAATACAGGCTCCTCTATCATCTCACAAGTTGAAGGGATGACTGAATCCCCTGTGGAGTCCCTAGAGAAAGCCCTAGGTCCCCGACTCCTTTCGACGGAATGCCTCACATGCCTTTGACACCTCGAGCGGCACGCAGAGTTCACTGCTTCAAAAGGTGACGATGCATGACTCCTCTTGAACATTGACAGGAATCCCCATATACCTGATCTACTGGAAAGGGTCCCTTGGTCTCCCGCCTCACCTCGAGAAGCGTCCCTTTGGCCCTGGCAAACCTCGAAGAGATTCCTGATGTGTCCCTCATAACTCGACAGGAGTCCTGACGTTGCTGGAGAAAAACACGACTGTTGAAGTGCCATCCCCGCCGTATCTCGAGAATATACCCCAGGTCCGCACCGCAACTCGAGAAAAACCATGAGAATTTCAACTCAAAGCGAGATAAGGCACCATTCTCTGGCACTGCATGCAGAGCAATCCCGTTATCCCCATGAAACTTGTAAGGAGCCTCTACTTGCTTGATGGATGTCGAGACAATCCGAAAGAACACTGTCACAAGTACAGAGGGACCCTGAGGTCACACCAGCATCACGAAGGAGCTCCATGTACCACAAATCAACTCGAGATGAGGCCCGATTCCCCTGCCTTGACTTGAGAGCCATCCCGCGTTCCACATCAAACAAGACCTGTGGTTTGACTTTCTTTAGGCAACTCCAGAGATTCCCCGCGAAAAAAACGTGCCAAGTCTAGAGGAATATCAAGTTCATAGAGCCACACAAAAAATGCTCCTTGGACCCCAAATTGTCTGGAGATGAGAGCTGATTGCCTGGCTTAGAATTAAGAACGATGCCTACTTTCCACAAGCCCCTCAAGATAAGGCTTCTCTCAGCAATAGGTGTGAGGTCGGGTCTCTGAGTTTGCTACCTCAAGTGGAATATACACCGAGAAGTCCTGACTAGAAAGGAGTATGGGTTTCCTTACAGTGACTTGAATACAGGCTCCTCTATCATCTCACAAGTTGAAGGGATGTATGAATAACCTGTGGAGTCCATAGAAAAAGGCCTAGGTCCCCGAAACCTTACGATGGAATGCCTCACATGCCTTTGACACCTCGAACGGTACACAGAGTTTACTTCTTCAAAAGGTGACGAAGCCTGACTCCTCTTGAACATTGAGAGGTATCACCATATCCATGAGCTACTGGAAAGGGACCCTGGGTCTCCTGCCTCACCTCAAAGAGAGTCTCTTTGGACCTGCCAAGCCTTGAAGAGATTCCTGAGGTGTCCCTCGTAACTCGACAGGAGCCCTGACGTTGCTGGGGAAACACGAGTGTTGAGGGGCCATCCCATCCATAACTCGAGTATATACCCCAGGACCCCGCCGCAACTCGAGAAAAACCATGAGACTTCCCCCCCAAAGCAAGATGAGGCGCGATTCCCCATCACTGCATGCAAAGCAATCCCGTGATACCCAAGAAACTTGTAAGGAGCCTCGACTTGCTTGATGGATCCCAAGACAGTCCGCAAGATCACTGTCACAAGTAGAGAGGGAACCTGAGGTCACACCAGCATCGCAAAGGAGTTTCATGTACCCCAAATCAACACGAAATGCGGCAGGATTCCCCAGCCTTGACTTCAGAGCCATCCTCTCATCCACATCAAACATGACCAGTGGCTTGACTTCCTTTAGGCAACAGCAGAGGTTCAACGAGAACAACGTGCCAAGCCTAGAGGAATACCAAATTCAGAAGAGCAACTCCAGATATGCTCCGTGGACCCCAAATTTCCCCGAGATGAGATCTGATTGCCTGGCTTAGACTCAAGACATATGCCAACTATCCACAAGCCACTCAACAGGAGGCTTCTCTCAGCAGTAGGAGTGAGGGAGGGGGCCTGAGTTTGCTGCCTCAAGTGGAATATATACCGAGAAGCCCTGACTCGAAAGGAGGCCGGGTTTCCTTGCAGTGGCTGGAATACAGGCTCCTCTTTCATCTCACAAGGTGAAGGGATGTCTGAATCCCCTGTGGAGTCCCTAGAGAAAGGCCTAGGTCCCCGACTCCTTTCAACGGAATGCCTCGCCTGCTTTTGACACCTCAAGTGGCCCGCACAGTTCACTGCATCAAAAGCTGACGATGCCTGTCTCCTCTTGAACATTAACAGGAATCCCAATATCCTTGTGGCTACTGGAATGGGACCCTTGGTCTCACGCCTCACCTCGAGATGCGTCCCTTTGGCCCTGCCAAGCCTAGAAGAGATTCATAAGGTGTCCCTCATAACTAGATAGGAGTCCTGACATCGCTGGACCAACACGAGTGTTGAAGGGTCATCCCCGCCGTAACTCGAGAATATATCCCAGGTCCCCCGCAACTCGAGAAAAACCATGAGACTTTCCCCTAAAGCGAGATGAGGCCCGATTCCCCGTCAATGCATGCAGAGCAATCCCGTGATCCGCATGAAACCTCTAAGAAGCCTCGACTTGCTTGTTGGATCTCGAGACAATCCCCAGGAACACTGTCACAAGTAGAGAGGAACGCTGACGTCACACAAGCATCACGAAGTGGCTCCATGTACCCCAAATCAGCTTGAGATGAGGCCCGCCTCACTTGACTTGAGTGCTGAGTTGTTCCCAGATTCACAGCAAACACGACCAGTGGCATGACTTTCTTTAGGCAACTCTGGAGGTTCCCCGAGAAAAACCTGCCAAGCCTAGAGGAATACCGGGTTCAGCAGAGCAACTCGAGGAATGCTCCGTGGACCACAAATTGCCTGGAATGGAGAGCTGATTGCCTGGCTTAGACTCAAGACGTATGCCAACTTTTCACAAGCCCCTCAAGTGGGGGCTTCTCACATCAGTAGGTGTGAGGGAAGGACCCTGAGTTTTCTGCCTCAAGTGGAATATACACCGAGAAGCCCTGACTTTAAAGGAGGCCGGGTTTCCTTGCAGTGGCTTGAATACAGGCTCATCTTTCATCTCACAAGGTTAAGGGATGTCTGAATCCCGAGTGGAGTCACTAGAGAAACCCTACGTTCCCGACTCCTTTGACGGAATTCCTCACATGCATTTGACACCTCGAGCGGCACGCAGAGTTCACTGCTTCAAAAGGTGATGATGCCTGACACCTCTTAAACATTGACAGGAATTCCCATATACCTGAGCTACTGGAAAGGGTCCCTTGGTCTACCGCTTCACCTCGAGAAGCGTCCCTTTGGCCCCTCCAAGCCTCGAAGAGATTCCTAAGGTGTCCCTCGTAACTCGACAGGAGTCCTGACGTCGCTGGAGAAAACACGATTGTTGAAGTGCCATCCCCGCCATATCTCGAGAATACACCCCAGGTCCGCACCGCAACTCGAGAAAAACCATGAGACTTTCCCCTCAAAGCAGATGAGGCACCATTCTCTGGCTTTGCATGCAGAGCAATCCCGTGATCCCCATGAAACATGTAAGGAGGCTCTACTTGCTTTATGGATGTCGAGACAATCCGCAAGAACACTGTCACAAGTACAGAGGGACCCTGAGGTCACACCAGCATCACGAAGGAGCTTCATGTACCACAATCAACTCGAGATGAGGTCCGATTCCCCTGCCTTGACTCGAGAGCCACCCCGCATTCCACATCAAACACGACCAGTGGTTTGACTTCCTTTAGGCAACTCCAAAGTTTCCCCGCGAAAAACGTGCCAAGTCTAGAGAAATATCAAGTTCATAGAGCCACTCAAAGAATGCTCCTTGGACCCCAAATTGCCAGGAGATGAGAGCTGATTGCCTGGCTTAGACTCAAGAGGATGCCTACTTTCCACAAGCCCCTCAAGAAAAGGCTTCTCTCAGCAGTAGGTGTGAAGGCGGGACACTGAGTTTGCTGCCTCAAGTGGAATATACACCGAGAAGCACTGACTAGAACGGAGGATGGGTTTCCTTACAGTGACTTGAATACAGGCTCCTCTATAATCTCACAAGGTGAAGGGATGTATGAATTCCCTGTGGAATCCATAGAAAAAGGCCTAGGTCCCCGAAACCTTTCGATGGAATGCCTCACATGCCTTTGACACTTCTAGCGGCACGCGGAGTTTACTTCCTCAAAAGGTGACGAAGCCTGACTCTCTTGAACATTGAGAGGAATCCCCATATACATGAGCTACTGGAAAGGGACCCTGGGTCTCCCGCCTCACATCAAAGAGAGTCTCTTTGGCCCTGCCAAGCCTCGAAGAGATTCCTGAGGTGTCCCTCGTAACTTGACAGAAGTCCTGACGTCGCTGGGGAAACAAGAGTGTTGAAGGGCCATCCCCTCCGTAACTCGAGTATATACCCCAGGACCCCGCCGCAACTCGAGAAAAACCATGAGACTTCCCCCCAAAGCGAGACGAGGCCCGATTCCCCATCATTGCATGCAAAGCAATCCCGTGATACCCAAGAAAATGTAAGGAGGCTCGACTTGCTTGATGGATCCCAAGACAATCCGCAAGATCACGGTCAGAAGTAGAGAGGGAACCTGAGGTCACACCAGCATCGCGAAGGAGTTCCATGTACCCCAAATTAACACGAGATGCGGCAGGATTCCCCAGCCTTGACTTCAGAGCCATCCCCTAATCCATATCAAACACGACCAGTGGCTTGACTCCCTTTAGGAAACATCAGACGTTCCACGAGAACAACGTGCCAAAGCTAGAGGAATACCAAATTCAGAAGAGCAACTCCAGGTATGCTCTGTGGACCCCAAATTGCCTGGAGATGAGAGCTGATTGCCTGGCTTAGACTCAAGACATATGCCAACTATCCACAAGCCACTCAAGAGGAGGCTTTTCTCAGCAGTAGGTGTGAGGGAGGGACCCTGAGTTTGATGCCTCAAGTGGAATATATACCGAGAAGCCCTGACTCGAAAGGAGGCCGGGTTTCCTTGCAGTGGCTGGAATACAGGCTTCTCTTTCATCTCACAAGGTGAAGGGATGTCTGAATCCCCTGTGGAGTCCCTAGAGAAAGGCCTAGGTCCCCGACTCCTTTCAACGGAATGCCTCGCATGCTTTTGACACCTCGAGCGGCCCGCACAGTTCACTGCATCAAAAGCTGACGATGCCTGACTCCTCTTGAACATTAACAGGAATCCCAATATCCCTGTGGCTACTGGAAAGGGACACTTGGTCTCCCGCCTCAACTCGAGAAGCGTCCCTTTGGCCCTGCCAAGCCTAGAAGAGATTCATAAGGTGTCCCTCATAACTAGATAGGAGTCCTGACGTCGCTGGACCAACACGAGTGTTGAAGAGACATCCCCGCCGTAACTCGAGAATATACCCCAGGTCCCCCCGCAACACGAGAAAAACCATGAGACTTCCTCCTCAAAACGAGATGAGGCCCGATTCCCCTTCAGTGCATGCAGAGCAATCCCGTGATCCTCATGAAACATGTAAGAAGCCTCGACTTGCATGGTGAATCTCGAGACAATCCCCAAGAACACTGTCACATGTAGAGAGGATCCCTGAGGTCACACAAGCATCACGAAGTGGCTTCATGTACCACAAATCAACTTGAGATGAGGCCCGCTCCCCTTGACTGGAGTGCTGAGCTGTACCCCGATTCACAGCAAACTCGACCAGTGGCGTGACTTTCTTTAGGCAACTCTAGAGGTTCCCCGAGAACAACCTGCCAAGCCTAGAGGAATACCGAATTCAGCAGAGGAACTCGAGGAATGCTCCGTGGACCGCAAATTGCCTGGAATGTAGAGTTGATTACCTGACTTAGACTCAAGACATATGCCAACTTTCCACAAGCCCCTCGAGTGGGGCTTCTCACATCACTAGTTGTGAGGGAGGGACCCTGAGTTTTCTGCCTCAAGTGAAATATACACCGAGAAGCCCTGACTTTAAAGGAGGCCGGGTTTCCTTGCAGTGGCTTGAAATACAGGCTCATCTTTCATCTCACAAGGTTAAGGAATGTCTGAATCCCGAGTGAAGTCACTAGAGAAACCCTAAGTCCCCGACTCCTTTGACGGAATACCTCACATGCCTTTGACACCTTGAGCAGCACGCAGAGTTCACTGCTTCAAAAGGTGACGATGCCTGACTGCTATTGAACATTGAGAGAAATCCCCATATCACTGTGGCTCCTGGAAAGGAACCCTGGGTCTCCCAACTCACCTCGAGAAGCATCCCTTTGGCCCTGCCAAGCCTCGAAGAAATTCCTGAAGTGTCCTTCATAACTGGACAGGAGTCATGAAGTCTCTGGACAATCACGATTCTTGAAGGGCCATCCCCGCTGTAACTCGATAATATACATCAGGTCCCCGCCACAACTCGAGAAAAACAATGACACTTCCCCCTCAAAGTGAGATGAGGCCCGATTCCCCTGCAATGCATGCAGAGAAATCCCGTGATCTCCATGAAACATGTAAGGACCTCGACTTGCTTGATGGATCTCCAGACAATCCGCAAGAACACTGTCACAATTAGAGAGGGACCCTGAGGTTACACAAGCATTGCGAAAGACCTCCATGTACCCCATAACAACACGAGATGAGGCCCGATTCCCCTGCCTTGACTCCAGAGCCATCCGCTGTTCCCCATCAAAGAGGACAGTGGCTTGACTTCCTTTATGCAACTCCAGAGGTTCCCCAGGAAAAACGTGCCAAGTCTAGAGGAATACCAAGTTCATAGAGCCACTCGAGAAATGCTCCGTGGACCACAAATTCGCTGGAGATGAGAGCTGATTGCCTGGCTTAGAAAAAAGAAGGATGCCTACTTTCCACATGCCCCTCTAGCGAAGGCTTGTCTCATCAATGGGTTTTAGGGAGGGACCCTGAGTTTGCTGCCTCAAGTGGAATATACACCGAGAAGCCCTGACTCGAAAGGAGGCTGGGTTTCCTTACAGTGACTTGAATACAGGCTCCTCTATCATCTCACAAGGTGAAGGGATGACTGAATCCCCTGTGGAGTTCCTAGAGAAAGCCCTAGGTCCCCGACTCCTTTCAACGGAATGCCTCACATGCCTTTGAAACCTGGAGCAGCACGCAGAGTTCACTGCTTCAAAAGGTGAGGATGCCTGACTTCTCTTGAACATTGACAGTAATCCCCAAATCCCTGAGCTCCTGGAAAGGGTCCCTTGGTCTCCCGCCTCACCTCGAAAAGCGTCCCTTTGGCCCTGCCACGCCTCGAAGAGATTCCTGATGTGTCCCTCGTAACTCGACAGGAGTCCTGACGTCGCTGGAGAAACACGACTGTTGAAGTGCCATCCCCGCCGTATCTCGAGAATATACCCCAGGTCCACACCGCAACTCGAGAAAAACCATGAGACTTTCCCCTCAAAGCGAGATAAGGCACCATTCTCTGGCAATGCATGCAGAGCAATCCCGTGATCCCCATGAAACTTGTAAGGAGCCTCTACTTGCTTGATGGATGTCGAGACAATCCGAAAGAACACTGTCACAAGTACAGAGGGACCCTGAGGTCACACCAGCATCACGAAGGAGCTCCATGTACCACAAATCAACTCGAGATGAGGCCCGATTCCCCTGCCTTGACTCAAGAGCCATCCCGCGTTCCGTATCAAACACGACCTGTCGTTTGACTTTCTTTAGGCAATTCCAGAGTTTCCCCGCGAAAAACGTGCCAAGTCTAGAGGAATATCAAGTTCATAGAGCCACAAAAAGAATGCTCCTTGGACCCCAAATTGTCTGGAGATGAGAGCTGATTGCCTGGCTTAGAATCAAGAAGGATGCCTACTTTCCACAAGCCCCTCAAGAAAAGGCTTCTCTCAGCAGTAGGTGTGAGGGCGGGACTCTGAGTTTGATGCCTCAAGTGGAATATACACCGAGAAGCGCTGACTAGAGAGGAGGATGGGTTTCCTTACAGTGACTTGAATACAGGCTCCTCTATCATCTCACAAGGTGAAGGGATGTATGAATCCCCTGTGGAGTCCATAGAAAAAGGCCTAGGTCCCCGAAACCTTTCGATGGAATGCCTCACATGCCTTTGACACTTCGAGCGGCACGCAGAGTTTACTTCTTCAAAAGGTGACGATGCCTGACTCCTCTTGAACATTGAGAGGTATCCCCATATACATGAGCTACTGAAAAGGGATGCTTGGTCTCCCGCCTCACCTCAAAGAGAGTCTCTTTGGCCCTGCCATGCTTCGAAGAGATTCCTGAGGTATCCCTCGTAACTCGACAGGAGCCCTGACGTCGCTGGTGAAACACGAGTGTTGAAGAGCCATCCCCTCCGTAACTCGAGTATATACCCCAGGACTCCGCCGCAACTCGAGAAAAACCATGAGACTTCCCCCCCAAAGAGAGATGAGGCCAGATTCCCCATTACTGCATGCAAAGCAATCCCGTGATACCCAAGAAACCTGTAAAGAGCCTCGACTTGCTTGATGGATCCCAAGACAATCCGCAAGATCACTGTCACAAGTAGAGAGGGAACCTGAGGTCACACCAGCATCGCAAAGGAGTTCCATGTACCCCAAATCAACACGAGATGCGGCAGGATTCCCCAGCCTTCACTTGAGAGCCATCCCCTAATCCACATCAAACACGAGCAGTGGTTTGACTTCCTTTAGACAACACCAGAGGTACCACGAGAAAAACGTGCCAAGCCTAGAGGAAAACCAAATTCAGAAGAGCAACTCCAGGTATGCTCCGTGGACCCCAAATTGCCTGGAGATGAGAGCTGATTGTCTGGCTTAGACTCAAGACATATGCCAACTATCCACAAGCCCCTCAAGAGGAGGCTTCTCTCAGTAGTAGGTGTGAGGGAGGGACCCTGAGTTTGCTGCGTCAAGTGGAATATATACCGAGAAGCCCTGACTCGAAAGAAGGACGGGTTTCCTTGCAGTGGCTGGAATACAGGCTCCTCTTTCATCTCACAAGGTGAAGGGATGTCTGAATCCTCTGTGGAGTCCCTAGAGAAGTCCTAGGTCCCCGACTCCTTTCAACGAAATGCCTCGCATGCTTTGATACCTCGAGCGCCCCGTACAGTTCACTGCATCAAAAGCTGACGATGCCTGACTCCTCTTGAACATTTACAGGAATCCCAATATCCCTGTGGCTACTGGAAAGGGACCCTTGGTCTCCCGCCTCACCTCGAGATGCGTCCATTTGGCCCTGCCAAGCCTAGAAGAGATTCATAAGGTGTCCCTCAAAAATAGATAGGAGTGTTGACGTCGCTGAACCAACACGAGTGTTGAAGGGTCATCAACGCCGTAACTCGAGAATATACCCCAGGTCCCTGCCGCAACTCGAGAAAAACCATGAGACTTCCCCCTAAAGCGAGATGTGGACGGATTCCCATTCAATGCATGCAGAGCAATCCCGTGATCCGCATGAAACATGTAAGAAGCCTCGACTTGCTTGTTGGATCTCGAGACAATCCCCAAGAACACTGTCACAAGTAGAGAGGAACCCTGAGGTCACACAAGCAGCACGAAGTAGCTCCATGAACCCCAAATCAACTTGAGATGAGGCTCGCCTCACTTGACTTAAGTGCTGAGCTGTACCCCGATTCACAGCTAACACGACCATTGGCCTGACTTTCTTTAGGCAACTCTAGAGGTTCCCCGAGGACAACCTGCTAAGCCTAGAGGAACACCGGGTTCACCAGAGCAACTCGAGGAATGCTCCGTGGACCACAAATTGCCTGGAATGGAGAGCTGATTGCCTGGCTTAGACTCAAGACGTATGCCAACTTTCCACAAGCCCCTCAAGTGGGGGCTTCTCACATCAGTAGGTGTGAGGGAGGGACCCTGAGTTTTCTGCCTGAAGTGGAATATACACCGAGACGCACTGACTTTAAAGTTGGCCGGGTTTCCTTGCAGTGGCTTGAATACAGGCTCATCTTTCATCTCACAAGGTGAAGGGATGTCTGAATCCCGAGTGGAGTCACTAGAGAAACCCTAAGTCCCCGACTCTTTTGACGGAATTCCTCACATGCCATTGACACCTCCAGCAGCACGCAGAGTTCACTGCTTCAAAATGTGACGATGCCTGACTGCTCTTGAACATTGAGAGAAATCCCAATATCACTGTGGCTCCTGGAAAGGGACCCTGGGTCTCCCAACTCACCTCGAGAAGCATCCCTTTGGCCCTGCCAAGCCTCGAAGAGATTCCTGAAATGTCCTTCATAACTGGACAGGAGTCATGACGTCTCTGGACAATCACGATTCTAGAAGGGCCATCCCCGCCGTAACTCGATAATATACCTCAGGTCCCCGCCGCAACTCGAGAAAAAAACCATGAGACTTCCCCCTCAAAGCGAGATGAGGCCCGATTCCCCTGCAATGCATGCAGAGAAATCCCGTGATCCCCATGAAACATGTAAGGACCTCGACTTGCTTGATGGATCTCCAGACAATCCGCAAGAACACTGTCACAATTAGAGAGGGACCCTGAGGTCATACAAGCTTCCCAAAAGAGCTCCATGTACCCCACATCAACTCGAGATGAGGCCCGATTCCCCTGCCTTGACACCAGCGCCATCCCCCGTTCCCCATGAAACACGACAGTGGCTTGACTTCCTTTATGCAACTCCAGAAGTTCCCCCAAAACAACGTGCCAAGTCTAGAGGAAAACCAAGTTCATAGAGCCACTCGAGAAATGCTCCGTGGACCCCAAATTGCCTGGAGATGAGAGCTGATTGCCTGGCTTAAACACAAGAAGAATGCCTACTTTCCACAAGCCCCTCTAGCGAAGGCTTCTCTCATCAGTAGGTGTTAGGGAGGGACCCTGAGTTTGCTGCCTCAAGTGGAATATACACCGAGAAGCCCTGACTCTAAAAGAGGCTGGGTTTCCTTACAGTGACTTGAATACAGGCTCCTCTATCATCTCACAAGGTGAAGGGCTGACTGAATCCCCTGTGGAGTCCCTAGAGAAAGCCCTAGGTCCCCGACTCCTTTCGACGGAATGCCTCACATGCCTTTGACACCTCGAGTGGCACGCGGAGTTCACTGCTTCAAAAGGTGACGATGCCTGAAACCTCTTAAACATTGACAGGAATTCCCATATACCTGAGCTACTGGAAAGGGTCCCTTGGTCTCCCGCCTCACCTCGAGAAGCATCCCTTTGGCCCTTCCAAGCCTCGAAGAGATTCCTGAGGTGTCCCTCGTAACTCGACAGGAGTCCTGACGTCGCTGGAGAAACACGACTGTTGAAGTGCCATCCCCGGCGTATCTCGAGAATATACCCCAGGTCCGCACCGCAACTCGAGGAAAACCATGAGACTTTCACCTCAAAGCGAGATGAGGCACCATTCTCTGGCACTGCATGCAAAGCAATCCCGTGATCCCCATGAAACATGTCAGTAGCCTCTACTTGCTTGATGGATGTCGAGACAACACGCAAGAACACTGTCACAAGTACAGAGGGACCCTGAGGTCACACCAGCATCACGAAGGAGCTTCATGTACCACAAATCAACTCGAGATGAGACCCGATTCCCCTGCCTTGACTCGAGAGCCATCCCGCGTTCCACATCAAACACGACCAGTGATTTGACTTCCTTTAGGCAACTCCAGTGTTTCCCCGCGAAAACCTGCCAAGTCTAGAGGAATATCAAGTTCATAGAGCCACTCAAAGAATGCTCCTTGGACCCCAAATTGCCTGGAGATGAGAGCTGATTGCCTGGCTTAGACTCAAAAGGATGCCTACTTTCCACAAGCCCCTCAAGAGAAGGATTCTCTCAGCAGAAGGTGTGAGGGCGGGACCCTGAGTTTGCTGCCTCAAGTGGAATATACACCGAGAAGCCCTGACTAGAAAGGAGGATGGGTTTCCTTACAGTGACTTGAATACAGGCTCCTCTATCAACTCACAAGGTGAAGGGATGTATGAATCCCCTGTGGAGTCCATAGAAAAAGGCCAGGTCCCCGAAACCTTTCGATGGAATGCCTCACATGCCTTTGACACTTCAAGCGGCACGCAGAGTTTTCTTCCTTAAAAGGTGACGATGCCTGACTCCTCTTGAACATTGAGACGAATCCCCATATACATGAGCTAATGGAAAGGGACCCTGGGTCTCCCGCCTCACCTCAAAGAGAGTCTCTTTGTCCCTGTCAAGCCTCGAAGAGATTCCTGAGGTGTCCCTGGTAACTCGACAGGAGTCCTGACGTCCCTGGGGAAACACGAATGTTGAAGGCCATCCCCTCCGTAACTCGAGTATATACCCCAGGACCCCGCCGCAACTCGAGAAAAACCATGAGACTTCCCCCCCAAAGTGAGATGAGGCCCGACTCCCCATCACTGCATGCAAAGCAATCCCGTGATACCCAAGAAACATTTAAGGAGCCTCGACTTGCTTGATGGATCCCAAGACAGTCCGCAAGATCACTGTCACAAGTAGAGAGGGAACCTGAGGTCACACCAGCATCGCGAAGGAGTTCCATGTACCCAAATCTACACGAGATGCGGCAGGATTCTCCAGCCTTGACATCAGAGCCATCTCCTAATCCACATCAAACACGACCAGTGGCTTGACTTCCTTTAGGCAACACCAGAGGTTCCACGAGAACAACGTGCCAAGCCTACAGGAATACCAAATTCAGAAGAGCAACTCCAGGTATGCTCCGTGGACCCCAAATTGCCTGGAGATGAGAGCTGATTGCCTGGCTTAGACTCAAGACATATGCCAACTATCCACAAGCCACTCAAGAGGAGGCTTCTCTCAGCAGTAGGAGTGAGGGAGGGACCCTGAGTTTGCTGCCTCAAGTAGAATATATACCGAGAAGCCCTGACTCGAAAGGAGGCCGGGTTTCCTTGCAGTGGCTGGAATACAGGCTCCTCTTTCATCTCACAAGGTGAAGGGATGTCTGAATCCCCTGTGGAGTCCCTAGAGAAAGGCCTAGGTCCCCGACTCCTTTCAACGGAATGCCTCGCATGCTTTTGACACCTCGAGCGGCCCGCACAGTTCACTGCATCAAGGTGACGATGCCTGACTCCTCTTGAACATTATCAGGAATCCCAATATCCCTGTGGCTACTGGAAAGGGACACTTGGTCTCCCGCCTCACATCATAGAAGCGTCCCTTTGGCCCTGCCAAGCCTAGAAGAGATTCATAAGGTGTCCCTTATAACTAGATATGAGCCCTGACGTCGCTGGACCAACACGAGTGTTGAAGGGACTTCCCCGCCGTAACTCGAGAATATACCCCAGGTCCCCGCCACAACTCGAGAAAAACCATGAGACTTCCCCCTCAAAGCGAAATGTTGCCCGATTCCCTTTCAATGCATGCAGAGCAATCCCGTGATCCGCATGAAACATGTAAGAAGCCTCGACTTGCTTGTTGGATCTCAATACGATCCCCAAGAACACTGTCACAAGTAGAGAGGAACCCTGAGGTGACACAAGCATCACGAAGTGGCTCCATGTACCGCAAATCAACTTGAGATGAGGCCCGCTTCCCTTGACTTGACGGCTGAGCCGTACCCCGATTCACAGCAAACACTACCAGTGGCGTGACTTTCTTTAGGCAACTCTAGAGGTTCCCCGAGAACAACCTGCCAAGCCTACAGGAATACCGAGTTCAGCAGAGCAACTCGAGGAATACACCGTGGAGCGCAAATTGCCTGAATGGAGAGCTGATTGCCTGGCTTAGACTCAAGACGTATGCCAACTTTCCACAAGCCACTCCAGTGGGGACTTCTCACATCAGTAGGTGTGAGGGAGGGACCCTGAGTTTTTGCCTCAAGTGGAATATACACCGAGAAGCCCTGACTCTAAAGGAGGGCGAGTTTCCTTGCAGTGGCTTGAATACATGCTAACTTTTCATCTAAAAAGGTTAAGGGATGTCTGAATCCCCAGTGCAGTCACTAGAGAAATATTAAATCCCCGACTTCTTCCGTCAGAATGCCTCATATGCCTTTGACACATCGAGCGGCACGCAGAGTTCACTGCTTCAAAAGGTGATGATGCCTGACTCCTCTTGAACATTGACAGGAATCCCCATATCACTGAGCTACTAGAAACGGTCCCTTGGTCTCCAGCCTCACCTTGAGAAGAGTCCCTTTGGCCTTGCCATGCCTCGAAGAGATTCCTAAGGTGTTCGTCAAAACTCGACAGGAGTCCTGACGTCGCTGGAGAAACACGACTGTTGAAGTGCCATCCCCGCCGTATCTCGAGAATATACCCCAGGTCCGCACCGCAACTCGAGAAAAACCATGAGACTTTCCCCTCAAAGCGAGATAAGGCACCATTCTCTGGCACTGAATGCAGAGCAATCCCGTGATCCCCATGAAACTTGTAAGGAGCCTCTACTTGCTTGATGGATGTCGAGACAATCCGAAAGAACACTGTCACAAGTACTGAGGGACCCAGAGGTCACACCAGCATCACGAAGGAGCTCCATGTACCGCAAATCAACTCGAGATGAGGCCCGATTCCCCTGCAATGCATGCAGAGAAATCCCTTGATCCCCATGAAACATGTAAGGACCTCGACTTGCTTGATGGATCTCCAGACAATCCGCAAGAACACTGTCACAATTAGAGAGGGACCCTGAGGTCACACAAGCATCGTGAAGTAGCTCCATGTACCCCAATCAAACCGAGATGAGGCCCGATTCCACTGCCTTGACTCCAGCGCCATCCCCCGTTCCCCATCAAACACGACAGTGGCTTGACTTCCTTATGCAACTCCAGAGATTCCCCAAGAACAACGTGCCAAGTCTAGAGGAATACCAAGTTCATAGAGCCACTCGAGAAATGCTCCGTGGACCCCAAATTGCCTGGAGATGAGAGCTAATTGCCTGGCTTAGGCAAAAGAAGGATGCCTACTTTCCACAAGCCCCTTTAGCGAAGGCTTCTCTCATCAGTAGGTGTTAGGGAGGGACCCTGAATTTGCTGCCTCAAGTGGAATATACACCGAGAAGCCCTGACTCGAAAGGAGGCTGGGTTTCCTTACAGTGACTTGAATACAGGCTCCTCTATCATCTCACAAGTTGAAGGGATGACTGAATCCCCTGTGGAGTCCCTAGAGAAAGCCCTAGGTCCCCGACTCCTTTCGACGGAATGCCTCACATGCCTTTGACACCTCGAGCGGCACGCAGAGTTCACTGCTTCAAAAGGTGACGATGCATGACTCCTCTTGAACATTGACAGGAATCCCCATATACCTGATCTACTGGAAAGGGTCCCTTGGTCTCCCGCCTCACCTCGAGAAGCGTCCCTTTGGCCCTGGCAAACCTCGAAGAGATTCCTGATGTGTCCCTCATAACTCGACAGGAGTACTGACGTTGCTGGAGAAACACGACTGTTGAAGTGCCATCCCCGCCGTATCTCGAGAATATACCCCAGGTCCGCACCGCAACTCGAGAAAAACCATGAGAATTTCAACTCAAAGCGAGATAAGGCACCATTCTCTGGCACTGCATGCAGAGCAATCCCGTTATCCCCATGAAACTTGTAAGGAGCCTCTACTTGCTTGATGGATGTCGAGACAATCCGAAAGAACACTGTCACAAGTACAGAGGGACCCTGAGGTCACACCAGCATCACGAAGGAGCTCCATGTACCACAAATCAACTCGAGATGAGGCCCGATTCCCCTGCCTTGACTTGAGAGCCATCCCGCGTTCCACATCAAACAAGACCTGTGGTTTGACTTTCTTTAGGCAACTCCAGAGATTCCCCGCGAAAAACGTGCCAAGTCTAGAGGAATATCAAGTTCATAGAGCCACACAAAAAATGCTCCTTGGACCCCAAATTGTCTGGAGATGAGAGCTGATTGCCTGGCTTAGAATTAAGAACGATGCCTACTTTCCACAAGCCCCTCAAGATAAGGCTTCTCTCAGCAGTAGGTGTGAGGTCGGGTCTCTGAGTTTGCTACCTCAAGTGGAATATACACCGAGAAGTCCTGACTAGAAAGGAGTATGGGTTTCCTTACAGTGACTTGAATACAGGCTCCTCTATCATCTCACAAGTGAAGGGATGTATGAATAACCTGTGGAGTCCATAGAAAAAGGCCTAGGTCCCCGAAACCTTACGATGGAATGCCTCACATGCCTTTGACACCTCGAACGGTACACAGAGTTTACTTCTTCAAAAGGTGACGAAGCCTGACTCCTCTTGAACATTGAGAGGTATCACCATATCCATGAGCTACTGGAAAGGGACCCTGGGTCTCCTGCCTCACCTCAAAGAGAGTCTCTTTGGACCTGCCAAGCCTTGAAGAGATTCCTGAGGTGTCCCTCGTAACTCGACAGGAGCCCTGACGTTGCTGGGGAAACACGAGTGTTGAGGGGCCATCCCATCCATAACTCGAGTATATACCCCAGGACCCCGCCGCAACTCGAGAAAAACCATGAGACTTCCCCCCCAAAGCAAGATGAGGCGCGATTCCCCATCACTGCATGCAAAGCAATCCCGTGATACCCAAGAAACTTGTAAGGAGCCTCGACTTGCTTGATGGATCCCAAGACAGTCCGCAAGATCACTGTCACAAGTAGAGAGGGAACCTGAGGTCACACCAGCATCGCAAAGGAGTTTCATGTACCCCAAATCAACACGAAATGCGGCAGGATTCCCCAGCCTTGACTTCAGAGCCATCCTCTCATCCACATCAAACATGACCAGTGGCTTGACTTCCTTTAGGCAACAGCAGAGGTTCAACGAGAACAACGTGCCAAGCCTAGAGGAATACCAAATTCAGAAGAGCAACTCCAGATATGCTCCGTGGACCCCAAATTTCCCCGAGATGAGATCTGATTGCCTGGCTTAGACTCAAGACATATGCCAACTATCCACAAGCCACTCAACAGGAGGCTTCTCTCAGCAGTAGGAGTGAGGGAGGGACCCTGAGTTTGCTGCCTCAAGTGGAATATACACCGAGAAGCCCTGACTCGAAAGGAGGCCGGGTTTCCTTGCAGTGGCTGGAATACAGGCTCCTCTTTCATCTCACAAGGTGAAGGGATGTCTGAATCCCCTGTGGAGTCCCTAGAGAAAGGCCTAGGTCCCCGACTCCTTTCAACGGAATGCCTCGCCTGCTTTTGACACCTCAAGTGGCCCGCACAGTTCACTGCATCAAAAGCTGACGATGCCTGTCTCCTCTTGAACATTAACAGGAATCCCAATATCCTTGTGGCTACTGGAATGGGACCCTTGGTCTCACGCCTCACCTCGAGATGCGTCCCTTTGGCCCTGCCAAGCCTAGAAGAGATTCATAAGGTGTCCCTCATAACTAGATAGGAGTCCTGACATCGCTGGACCAACACGAGTGTTGAAGGGTCATCCCCGCCGTAACTCGAGAATATATCCCAGGTCCCCCGCAACTCGAGAAAAACCATGAGACTTCCCCCTAAAGCGAGATGAGGCCCGATTCCCCGTCAATGCATGCAGAGCAATCCCGTGATCCGCATGAAACCTCTAAGAAGCCTCGACTTGCTTGTTGGATCTCGAGACAATCCCCAGGAACACTGTCACAAGTAGAGAGGAACGCTGACGTCACACAAGCATCACGAAGTGGCTCCATGTACCCCAAATCAGCTTGAGATGAGGCCCGCCTCACTTGACTTGAGTGCTGAGTTGTTCCCAGATTCACAGCAAACACGACCAGTGGCATGACTTTCTTTAGGCAACTCTGGAGGTTCCCCGAGAAAAACCTGCCAAGCCTAGAGGAATACCGGGTTCAGCAGAGCAACTCGAGGAATGCTCCGTGGACCACAAATTGCCTGGAATGGAGAGCTGATTGCCTGGCTTAGACTCAAGACGTATGCCAACTTTTCACAAGCCCCTCAAGTGGGGGCTTCTCACATCAGTAGGTGTGAGGGAAGGACCCTGAGTTTTCTGCCTCAAGTGGAATATACACCGAGAAGCCCTGACTTTAAAGGAGGCCGGGTTTCCTTGCAGTGGCTTGAATACAGGCTCATCTTTCATCTCACAAGGTGAAGGGATGTCTGAATCCCGAGTGGAGTCACTAGAGAAACCCCCTACGTTCCCGACTCCTTTGACGGAATTCCTCACATGCATTTGACACCTCGAGCGGCACGCAGAGTTCACTGCTTCAAAAGGTGATGATGCCTGACACCTCTTAAACATTGACAGGAATTCCCATATACCTGAGCTACTGGAAAGGGTCCCTTGGTCTACTGCTTCACCTCGAGAAGCGTCCCTTTGGCCCCTCCAAGCCTCGAAGAGATTCCTAAGGTGTCCCTCATAACTCGACAGGAGTACTGACGTCGCTGGAGAAACACGACTGTTGAAGTGCCATCCCCGCCATATCTCGAGAATATACCCCAGGTCCGCACCGCAACTCGAGAAAAACCATGAGACTTTCCCCTCAAAGCGAGATGAGGCACCATTCTCTGGCTTTGCATGCAGAGCAATCCCGTGATCCCCATGAAACATGTAAGGAGGCTCTACTTGCTTTATGGATGTCGAGACAATCCGCAAGAACACTGTCACAAGTACAGAGGGACCCTGAGGTCACACCAGCATCACGAAGGAGCTTCATGTACCACAAATCAACTCGAGATGAGGCCCGATTCCCCTGCCTTGACTCGAGAGCCACCCCGCATTCCACATCAAACACGACCAGTGGTTTGACTTCCTTTAGGCAACTCCAAAGTTTCCCCGCGAAAAAACGTGCCAAGTCTAGAGGAATATCAAGTTCATAGAGCCACTCAAAGAATGCTCCTTGGACCCCAAATTGCCAGGAGATGAGAGCTGATTGCCTGGCTTAGACTCAAGAGGATGCCTACTTTCCACAAGCCCCTCAAGAGAAGGCTTCTCTCAGCAGTAGGTGTGAGCGCGAGACGCTGAGTTTGCTGCCTCAAGTGAAATATACACCGAAAAGCCCTGACTAGAACGGAGAATGGGTTTCTTTACCGTGACTTGAATACAGGCTCCTCTATCATCTCACAAGGTGAAGGGATGACTGAATCCCCTGTGGAGTCCATAGAAAAAGACCTAGGTCCACGAAACCTTTTGACGGAATGCCTCACATGCCTTTGACACTTCGAGCGGCACGCAGAGTTTCCTTCCTCAAAAGGTGACGATGCCTGACTCCTCTTGAACATTGAGAGGAATCCCCATATACATGAGCTACTGGAAAGGGACCCTGGGTCTCCCGCCTCACCTCAAAGAGAGTCTCTTTGGCCCTGCCAAACCTCGAAGAGATTCCTGAGGTGTCCCTGGAAACTCGACAGGAGTCCTGACGTCGCTGGGGAAACACAGAGTGTTGAAGGGCCATCCCCGCCGTAACTCGACAATATACCTCAGGTCCCCGAGCAACTTGAGAAAAACCATGAGACTTCCCCCTCAAAGCGAGATGAGGCCCGATTCCCCTGCAATGCATGCAGAGAAATCCCGTGATCCCCATGAAACATGTAACGACCTCGACTTGCTTGATGGATTTCCAGACAATTCGCAAGAACACTGTCACAATTAGGGAGGGACCCTGAGGTCACACAAGCATCGCGAAGGAGCTCCATGTACCCCACATCAAACAGAGATGAGGCCGATTCCCCTGCCTTGACTCCAGCGCCATCCCCCGTTCCCCATCAAACACGACAGTGGCTTGACTTTCTTTATTCAACTCCAGAGGTTCCCCAAGAACAACGTGTCAAGTCTAGAGGAATACCAAGTTTATAGAGCCTCTCGAGAAATTCTCCGTGGACCACAAATTGCCTGGAGATGAGAGCTGATTGCCTGGCTTAGACAAAAGAAGGATGCCAACTTTCCACAAGCCCCTCAAGTGGGGGCTTCTCACATCAGTAGCTGTGAGGGAGGGACCCTGAGTTTTCTGCCTCAAGTGGAATATACACCGAGAAGCCCTGACCTAAAAGGAGGTCGGGTTTCCTTGCAGTGGCTTGAATACAGGCTCATCTTTCATCTCACAAGGTGAAGGGATGTCTGAATCCCCAGTGGATTCACTAGAGAAACCCTAAGTCCCCGACTCCTTTGACGGAATGCCTCACATGAGTTTGACACCTCGAGTGGCATGCAGAGTTCACTGCTTCAAAAGGTGACGATGCCTGACTGCTTATGAACATTGAGAGAAATCCCAATATCACTGTGGCTCCTGGAAAGGGACCCTGAGTATCCCAATTCACGTCGAGAAGCATCCATTTGGCCCTGCCATGCCTCCAAGAGATTCCTGAAGTGTGCTTCATAACTGGACAGGAGTCATGACGTCGCTGGACAATCACGATTCTTGAAGGGCCATCCCCGCCGTAACTCGATAATATGCCTCAGGTCCCCGCCGCAACTCGAGAAAAACCATGACACTTCCCACTTAAAGCGAGATGAGGCCCGATTCCACTGCAATGCATGCAGAGGAATCCCGTGATCTCCATAAAACATGTAAGGACCTCGACTTGCTTGATGGATCTCCAGACAATCCGCAAGAACACTGTCACAATTAGAGCGGGACCCAGAGGTCACACAAGCATCGCGAAAGTGCTTCATGTAACCAACATCAAACAGAGATGAGGCCCGATTCCCCTGCCTTGACTCCAGCGCCGTCCCCCGTTCCCCATGAAACAGGACAGTGGCTTGACTTCCTTTATGCAACTCCAGAAGTTCCCCCAGAACAACGTGCCAAGTCTAGAGGAATACCAAGTTCATAGAGCCACTCGAGAAATGCTCCGTGGACCCCAAATTGCCTGGAGATGAGAGCTGATTGCCTGGCTTAGACACAAGAAGGATGCCTACTTTCCACCAGCCCCTCTAGCGAAGGCTTCTCTCATCAGTAGGTGATAGGAAGGGCCCTGAGTTTGCTGCCTCAAGTGGAATATAAACCGAGAAGCCCTGACTCGAAAGGAGGCTGGGTTTCCTTACAGTGACTTGAATACAGGTTCCTCTATCATCTCAAAAGTTGAAGGGATGACTGAATTCCCTGTGGAGTCCCTAGAGAAAGCCCTAGGTCCCCGACTCCTTTCGACGGAATGATTCACATGCCTTTGACACCTCGAGCGGCACGCAGAGTTCACTGCTTCAAAAGGTGACGATGCCTGACTCCTCTTGAACATTGACAGGAATCCCCATATCCCTGAGCTACTGGAAAGGATCATTTGGTCTCCCGACTCACCTCGAGAAGCGTCCCTTTGGCCCTGCCAAACCTCGAAGAGATTCCTGATGTGTCCCTCGAAACTCGACAGGAGTCCTGACGTCCTGGAGAAACACGACTGTTGAAGTGCCATCCCCGCCGTATCTCGAGAATATACCCCAGGTCCGCACCTTAACTTGAGAAAAACCATGAGACTTTCCCCTCAAAGCGAGATGAGGCACCATTCTCTGGCACTGCATGCAGAGAAATCCCGTGATCCCCATGAAACATGAAAGGAGGCTCTACTTGCTTGATGGATGTCGCGACAATCAGAAAGAAGACTGTCACAAGTACAGAGGGACCCTGAGGTCACACCAGCATCACGAAGGAGCTTCATGTACCACAAATCAACTCGAGATGAAGCCCGATTCCCCTGCCTTGACTCGAGAGCCACCCCGCGTTCTACATCAAACACGACCAGTGGTTTGACTTCCTTTAGGCAACTCCAGAGTTTCCCCGTGAAAAACGAGCCAAGTCTAGAGGAATATCAAGTTCATAGAGCCACTCAAAGAATGCTCATTGGACCCCAAATTGCCTGGAGATAAGAGATGATTGCCTGGCTTAGACTCAAGTGGATGCCTACTTTCCACAAGCCCCTCAAGAGATGGCTTCTCTCAACAGTAGTTGTGAGGGACGGACCCTGAGTTTGCTGCCTCAAGTGGAATATACACCGAGAAGCCCAGACTCGAAAGGAGGCTGGGATTCCTTACAGTGACTTGAATACAGGCTCCTCTATCATCTCAAAAGTTGAAGGGATGACTGAATTCCCTGTGGAGTCCCTAGAGAAAGCCCTAGGTTCCCGACTCCTTTCGACGGAATGATTCACATGCCTTTGACACCTCGAGCGGCACGCAGAGTTCACTGCTTCAAAAGGTGACGATGCCTGACTCCTCTTGAACATTGACAGGAATCCCCATATCCCTGAGCTACTGGAAAGGATCATTTGGTCTCCCGCCTCACCTCGAGAAGCGTCCCTTTGGCCCTGCCAAACCTCGAAGAGATTCCTGATGTGTCCCTCGAAACTCGACAGGAATCCTGACGTCCTGGAGAAACACGACTGCTGAAGTGCCATCACCGCCGTATCCCGAGAATATACCCAAGGTCCGCCCCGCAACTGGAGAAAAACCATGAGACTTTCCCCTCAAAGCGAGATGAGGCACCATTCTCTAGCACTGCATGCAGAGCAATCCCGTGATCCCCATGAAACATGTAAGGAGGCTCTACTTGCTTGATGGATGTCGCGACAATCCGAAAGAACACTCTCACAAGTACAGGGGGACCCTGAGGTCACACCAGCATCACGAAGGAGCTTCATGTACCACAAATCAACTCGAGATGAAGCCCGATTCCCCTGCCTTGACTCGTGAGGCACCCCGCGTTCTACATCAAACACGACCAGTGGTTTGACTTCCTTTAGGCAACTCCAGAGTTTCCCCGTGAAAAACGTGCCAAGTCTAGAGGAATATCAAGTTCATAGAGCCACTCAAAGAATGCTCATTGGACCCCAAATTGCCTGGAGATGAGAGCTGTTTGCCTGGCTTAGACTCAAGTGGATGCCTACTTTCCACAAGCCCCTCAAGAGAAGGCTTCTCTCAGCAGTAGGTTTGAGGGCGGGACCCTGAGTTTGCTGCCTCAAGTGGAATATACACCGAGAAGCCCTGACTAGAACGGAGGAAGGGTTTCCTTACAGTGACTTGAATACAGGCTCCTCTATCATCTCACAAGGTGAAGGGATGTATGAATCCCCTGTGGAGTCCATAGAAAAAGGCCTAGGTCCCCGAAACCTTTCGATGGAATGCCTCACATGCTTTTGACACTTCCAGCAGCACGCAGAGTTTACTTCCTCAATAGGTGACGATGCCTGACCCTCTTGAACATTGAGAGGAATCCCCATATACATGAGCTACTGGTAAAGGATCCTGGGTCTCCCGCCTCACATCAAAGAGAGTCTCTTTGGCCCTGCCAAGCCTCGAAGAGATTCCTGAGGTGTCCCTCGTAACTCGACAGGAGTCCTGACGTCGCTGGGGAAACATGAGTTTTGAAGGGCCATCCCCTCCGTAACTCTAGTATATACCCCAAGACCCCGCCACAACTCGAGAAAAACCATGAGACTTCCCCCCCAAAGCGAGATGAGGCGCGATTCCCCATCACTGCATGCAAAGAAATCCCGTGATACCCAAGAAACTTGTAAGGAGCCTCGACTTGCTTGATGTATCCCAAGACAGTCCGCAAGATCACTGTCACAAGTAGAGAGGGAACCTGAGGTCACACCAGCATCGCGAAGGAGTTCCATGTACCCCAAATCAACATGAGATGCGGCAGGATTCCCCAGCCCTGACTTCAGAGCCATCCCCTAATCCACATCAAACACGACCAGTGGCTTGACTTCCTTTAGGCAACACCAGAGGTTCCACGAGAACAACGTGCCAAGCCTAGAAGAATACCAAATTCAGAAGAGCAACTCCAGGTATGCTCCGTGGACCCCAAATTGCCTGGAGATGAGAGCTGATTGCCTGGCTTAGACTCAAGACATATGCCAACTATCCACAAGCCACTCAAGAGGAGGCTTCTCTCAGCAGTAGGTGTGAGGGAGGGTCCCTGAGTGTGCTGCCTTAAGTGGAATATATACCGAGAAGCCCTGACTCGAAAGGAGGCCGGGTTTCCTTGCAGTGGCTGGAATACAGGCTCCTCTTTCATCTCACAAGGTGAAGGGATGTCTGAATCCCATGTGGAGTCCATAGAGAAAGGCCTAGGACCCCGACTCCTTTCAATGGAATGCCTCGCATGCTTTTGACACCTCGAGCGGCCCGCACAGTTCACTGCATCAAAAGCTGACGATGCCTGACTCCTCTTGAACATTAACAGGAATCCCAATATCCCTATGGCTACTGGAAAGGGACCCTTGGTCTCCCGCCTCACATCAAAGAAGCGTCCCTTTGGCCCTGCCAAGCCTAGAAGAGATTCATAAGGTGTCCCTTATAACTAGATAGGAGTACTGACGTCGCTGGACCAACACGAGTGTTGAAGGGAAATCCCCGCCGTAACTCGAGAATATACCCCAGGTCCCTGCCGCAATTCGAGAAAAACCATGAGACTTCCCCCTCAAAGCGAAATGTTGCCCGATTCCCTTTCAATGCATGCAGAGCAATCCCGTGATCCGCATGAAACATGTAAGAAGCCTCGACTTGCTTGTTGGATCTCAATACGATCCCCAAGAACACTGTCACAAGTAGAGAGGAATACTGAGGTGACAAAAGCAACAAGAAGTGGCTCCATGTACCCCAAAGCAACTTGAGATGAGGCCCGCTTCCCTTGACTTGACGGCTGAGCCGTACCCCGATTCACAGCAAACACTACCAGTGGCGTGACTTTCTTTAGGCAACTCTAGATGTTCCCCGAGAACAACCTGCCAAGCCTACAGGAATACCAAGTTCAGCAGAGCAACTCGAGGAATACACCGTGGAGCGTAAATTGCCTGAATGGAGAGCTGATTGCCTGGCTTAGACTCAAGACGTATGCCAACTTTCCACAAGCCCCTCAATGGGGGCTTCTCACATCAGTAGGTGTGAGGGAGGGACCCTGAGTTTTCTGCCTCAAGTGGAATATACACCGAGAAGCCCTGACTTTAAAGGAGGCCAGGTTTCCTTGCAGTGGCTTGCATACATGCTATTCTTTCATCTAACAAGGTGAAGGGATGTCTGAATCCCCAGTGGAGTCACTAGAGAAATCCTAAGTCCCCGACTTCTTTCGTCGGAATGCCTCATATGCCTTTGACACATCGAGCGGCACGCAGAGTTCACTGCTTCAAAAGGACACGATGCCTGACTCCTCTTGAACATTGACAGGAAACCCATATCACTGAGCTACTAGAAACGGTCCCTTGGTCTCCCGCCTCACCTTGAGAAGCGTCCCTTTGGCCCTGCCAAGCCTCGAAGAGATTCCTAAGATGTTCGTCATAACTCGACAGGAGTCCTGACGTCGCTGGAGAAACACGACTGTTGAAGTGCCATCCCCGCCGTATCTCGAGAATATACCCCAGGTCCGCCCCGCAACTCGAGAAAAACCATGAGACTTTCCCCTCAAAGCAAGATAAGGCACCATTCTCTGGCACTGAATGCAGAGCAATCCCGTGATCCCCATGAAACTTGTAAGGAGCCTCTACTTGCTTGATGGATATCGAGACAATCCGAAAGAACAGTGTCAAAAGTACAGAGGAACCCAGAGGTCACACCAGCATCACGAAGGAGCTCCATGTACCGCAAATCAACTCGAGATGAGGCCCGATTCCCCTGCAATGCATGCAGAGAAATCCCGTGATCCCCATGAAACATGTAAGGACCTCGACTTGCTTGATGGATCTCCAGACAATCCGCAAGAACATTGTCACAATTAGAGAGGGACCCTGAGGTCACACAAGCATCGCGAAGGAGCTCCATGTACCCCACATCAAACCGAGATGAGGCCCGATTCCACTGCCTTGACTCCAGCGCCATCCCCCTGTTCCCCATCAAACACGACAGTGTCTTGACTTCCTTTATGCAACTCCAGAGATTCCCCAAGAACAACGTGCCAAGTCTAGAGGAATACCAAGTTCATAGAGCCACTTGAGAAATGCTCCGTGGACCCCAAATTGCCTGGAGATGAGAGCTGATTGCCTGGCTTAGACAAAAGAAGAATGCCTACTTTCCACAAGCCCCTCTAGCGAAGGCTTCTCTCATCAGTAGGTGTTACGGAGGGACCCAGAGTTTGCTGCCTCAAGTGGAATATACACCGAGAAGCCCTGACTCGAAAGGAGGCTGGGTTTCCTTACAGTGACTTGAGTACAGGCTCCTCTATCATCTCACAAGTTGAAGGGATGACTGAATCCCCTGTGGAGTCCCTAGAGAAAGCCCTAGTTCCCCGA
>JAJLRB010001241.1:0-52739 GCA_020976825.1 Odocoileus hemionus | reverse complement strand
CTCTTGAACATTGAGAGGAATCCCCATATACATGAGCTACTGGAAAGGGACCCTGGTCTCCCGCCTCACCTCAAAGAGAGTCTCTTTGGCCCTGCCAAGCCTCGAAGAGATTCCTGAGGTGTCCCTCGTAACTCGACAGGAGTCCTGACGTCGCTGGGGAAACACGAGTGTTGAAGGGCCATCCCCTCCGTAACTCGAGATATATACCCCAGGAACCCCGCCGCAACTCGAGAAAAACCATGAGACTTCCCCCCCCCAAAGCGAGATGAGGCCCGATTCCCCATCACTGCATGCAAAGCAATCCCGTGATACCCAAGAAACATGTAAGGAGCCTCGACTTGCTTGATGGATCCCAAGACAGTCCGCAAGATCACTGTCACAAGTAGAGAGGGAACCTGAGGTCACACCAGCATCGCGAAGGAGTTCCATGTACCCCAAATCAACACGAGATGCGGCAGAATTCCCCAGCCTTGACTTCAGAGCCATCCCCTAATCCACATCAAACACGACCAGTGGCTTGACTTCCTTTAGGCAACACCAGAGGTTCCACGAGAACAACGTGCCAAGCCTAGAGGAATACCAAATTCAGAAGAGCAACTCAGTATGCTCCGTGGACCCCAAATTGCCTGGAGATGAGAGCTGATTGCCTGGCTTAGACTCAAGACATATGCCAACTATCCACAAGCCACTCAAGAGGAGGCTTCTCTCAGCAGTAGGTGTGAGGGAGGGACCCTGAGTTTGCTGCCTCAAGTGGAATATACACCGAGAAGCCCTGACTCGAAAGGAGGCCGGGTTTCCTTGCAGTGGCTGGAATACAGGCTCCTCTTTCATCTCACAAGGTGAAGGGATGTCTGAATCCCCTGTGGAGTCCCTAGAGAAAGGCCTAGGTCCCCGACTCCTTTCAACGGAATGCCTCGCATGCTTTTGACACCTCGAGCGGCCCGCACAGTTCACTGCATCAAAAGCTGACGATGCCTGACTCCTCTTGAACATTAACAGGAATCCCAATATATCCTGTGGCTACTGGAAAGGGACCCTTGGTCTCCCGCCTCACCTCGAGAAGCGTCCCTTTGGCCCTGCCAAGCCTAGAAGAGATTCATAAGGTGTCCCTCATAACTAGATAGGAGTCCTGACGTCGCTGGACCAACACGAGTGTTGAAGGGACATCCCCGCCGTAACTCGAGAATATACCCCAGGTCCCCGCCGCAACTCGAGAAAAACCATGAGACTTCCCCCTCAAAGCGAAATGATGCCCGATTCCCCTTCAATGCATGCAGAGCAATCCCGTGATCCGCATGAAACATGTAAGAAGCCTCGACTTGCTTGTTGGATCTCGAGACAATCCCCAAGAACACTGTCACAAGTAGAGAGGAACCCTGAGGTCACACAAGCATCACGAAGTGGCTCCATGTACCCCAAATCAACTTGAGATGAGGCCCGCTTCCCTTGACTTGACTGCTGAGCCGTACCCCGATTCACAGCAAAACCACCAGTGGCGTGACTTCTTTAGGCAACTCTAGAGGTTCCCCGAGAACAACCTGCCAAGCCTAGAGAATACCGAGTTCAGCAGAGCAACTCGAGGAATGCTCCGTGGACCGCAAATTGCCTGGAATGGAGAGCTGATTGCCTGGCTTAGACTCAAGACGTATGCCAACTTTCCACAAGCCCCTCAAGTGGGGGCTTCTCACATCAGTAGGTGTGAGGGAGGGACCCTGAGTTTTCTGCCTCAAGTGGAATATACACCGAGAAGCCCTGACTTTAAAGGAGGCCGGGTTTCCTTGCAGTGGCTTGAATACAGGCTCATCTTTCATCTCACAAGGTGAAGGGATGTCTGAATCCCGAGTGGAGTCACTAGAGAAACCCTAAGTCCCCGACTCCTTTGACGGAATGCCTCACATGCCTTTGACACCTCGAGCGGCACGCAGAGTTCACTGCTTCAAAAGGTGACGATGCCTGACTGCTCTTGAACATTGAGAGAAATCCCAATATCACTGTGGCTCCTGGAAAGGGACCCTGGGTCTCCCAACTCACCTCGAGAAGCATCCCTTTGGCCCTGCCAAGCCTCGAAGAGATTCCTGAAGTGTCCTTCATAACTGGACAGGAGTCATGACGTCGCTGGACAATCACGATTCTTGAAGGGCCATCCCCCCCGCCGTAACTCGATAATATACCTCAGGTCCCCGCCGCAACTCGAGAAAAACCATGACACTTCCCCTCAAAGCGAGATGAGGCCCGATTCCCCTGCAATGCATGCAGAGAAATCCCGTGATCTCCATGAAACATGTAAGGACCTCGACTTGCTTGATGGATTTCCAGACAATCCGCAAGAACACTGTCACAATTAGAGAGGGACCCTGAGGTCACACAAGCATCGCGAAGGAGCTCCATGTACCCCACATCAAACAGAGATGAGGCCCGATTCCCCTGCCTTGACTCCAGCGCCATCCCCCGTTCCCCATCAAACACGACAGTGGCTTGACTTCCTTTATGCAACTCCAAAGGTTTCCAGGAAGAACAACGTGCCAAGTCTAGAGGAATACCAAGTTCATAGAGCCACTCGAGAAATGCTCCGTGGACCCCAAATTGCCTGGAGATGAGAGCTGATTGCCTGGCTTAGACACAAGAAGGATGCCTACTTTCCACAAGCCCCTCTAGCGAAGGCTTCTCTCATCAGTAGGTGTTAGGGAGGGACCCTGAGTTTGCTGCCTCAAGTGGAATATACACCGAGAAGCCCTGACTCGAAAGGAGGCTGGGTTTCCTTACAGTGACTTGAATACAGGCTCCTCTATCATCTCACAAGGTGAAGGGATGACTGAATCCCCTGTGGAGTCCCTAGAGAAAGCCCTAGGTCCCCGACTCCTTTCGACGGAATGCCTCACATGCCTTTGACACCTCGAGCGGCACGCAGAGTTCACTGCTTCAAAAGGTGACGATGCCTGACTCCTCTTGAACATTGACAGGAATCCCCATATCCCTGAGCTACTGGAAAGGGTCCCTTGGTCTCCCGCCTCACCTCGAGAAGCGTCCCTTTGGCCCTGCCAAGCCTCGAAGAGATTCCTGATGTGTCCCTCGTAACTCGACAGGAGTCCTGACGTCGCTGGAGAAACACGACTGTTGAAGTGCCATCCCCGCCGTATCTCGAGAATATACCCCAGGTCCGCACCGCAACTCGAAAAAAAACCATGAGACTTTCCCCTCAAAGCGAGATGAGGCACCATTCTCTGGCACTGCATGCAGAGCAATCCCGTGATCCCCATGAAACTTGTAAGGAGCCTCTACTTGCTTGATGGATGTCGAGACAATCCGAAAGAACACTGTCACAAGTACAGAGGGACCCTGAGGTCACACCAGCATCACGAAGGAGCTCCATGTACCACAAATCAACTCGAGATGAGGCCCGATTCCCCTGCCTTGACTCGAGAGCCATCCCGCGTTCCACATCAAACACGACCAGTGGTTTGACTTTCTTTAGGCAACTCCAGAGTTTCCCCGAGAAAAACGTGCCAAGTATAGAGAGGAATATCAAGTTCATAGAGCCACTCAAAAATGCTCCTTGGACCCCAAATTGCCTGGAGATGAGAGCTGATTGCCTGGCTTAGACTCAAAAAGGATGCCTACTTTCCACAAGCCCCTCAAGAGAAGGCTTTCTTCTCTCATCAGTAGTGTGAGGGAGGGACCCTGAGTTTGCTGCCTCAAGTGGAATATACACCGAGAAGCCCTGACTCGAAAGGAGGATGGGTTTCCTTACAGTGACTTGAATACAGGCTCCTCTATCATCTCACAAGTTGAAGGGATGTATGAATCCCCTGTGGAGTCCATAGAAAAAGGCCTAGGTCCCCGAAACCTTTCGATGGAATGCCTCACATGCCTTTGACACCTCGAGCGGCACGCAGAGTTTACTTCCTCAAAAGGTGACGATGCCTGACTCCTCTTGAACATTGAGAGGAATCCCCATATACATGAGCTACTGGAAAGGGACCCTGGTGGTCTCCCGCCTCACCTCGAAAAGAGAGTCTCTTGGCCCCTGCCAAGCCTCGAAGAGATTCCTGAGGTGTCCCTCGTAACTCGACAGGAGTCCTGACGTCGCTGGGGAAAACACGAGTGTTGAAGGGCCATCCCCTCCGTAACTCGAGAATATACCCCAGGTCCCCACCGCAACTCGAGAAAAACCATGAGACTTCCCCCCCAAAGCGAGATGAGGCCCGATTCCCCTGGCACTGCATGCAAAGCAATCCCGTGATCCCCAAAGAAACATGTAAGGAGCCTCGACTTGCTTGATGGATCCCGAGACAGTCCGCAAGATCACTGTCACAAGTAGAGAGGGAACCTGAGGTCACACCAGCATCGCGAAGGAGTTCCATGTACCCCAAATCAACACGAGATGCGGCCCGATTCCCCTGCCTTGACTCGAGAGCCATCCCCTAATCCACATCAAACACGACCAGTGGCTTGACTTCTTTAGGCAACACCAGAGTTCCCCGAGAACAACGTGCCAAGCCTAGAGGAATACCAAATTCAGAAGAGCAACTCCAGGTATGCTCCGTGGACCCCAAATTGCCTGGAGATGAGAGCTGATTGCCTGGCTTAGACTCAAACATATGCCAACTTTCCACAAGCCCCTCAAGAGGGGCTTCTCTCAGCAGTAGGTGTGAGGGAGGGACCCTGAGTTTGCTGCCTCAAGTGGAATATACACCGAGAAGCCCTGACTCGAAAGGAGGCCGGGTTTCCTTGCAGTGGCTGGAATACAGGCTCCTCTTTCATCTCACAAGGTGAAGGGATGTCTGAATCCCCTGTGGAGTCCCTAGAAAAAGAAAGGCCTAGGTCCCCGACTCCTTTCAACGGAATGCCTCGCATGCCTTTTGACACCTCGAGCGGCACGCACAGTTCACTGCATCAAAAGCTGACGATGCCTGACTCCTCTTGAACATTGACAGGAATCCCAATATACCTGTGGCTACTGGAAAGGGACCCTGGTCTCCCGCCTCACCTCAAAGAGCGTCCCTTTGGCCCTGCCAAGCCTCGAAGAGATTCCTGAGGTGTCCCTCATAACTAGACAGGAGTCCTGACGTCGCTGGGAAAACACGACGAGTGTTGAAGGGCCATCCCCGCCGTAACTCGAGAATATACCCCAGGGTCCCCGCCGCAACTCGAGAAAAACCATGAGACTTCCCCCTCAAAGCGAGATGAGGCCCGATTCCCCATCAATGCATGCAAAGCAATCCCGTGATCCCATGAAACATGTAAGAAGCCTCGACTTGCTTGATGGATCTCGAGACAATCCCCGCAAGAACACTGTCACAAGTAGAGAGAGGAACCTGAGGTCACACAAGCATCGCGAAGTGGCTCCATGTACCCCAAATCAAACTTGAGATGAGGCAGAATTCCCCAGCCTTGACTTCAGAGCCATCCCCCCTAATCCACATCAAACACGACCAGTGGCTTGACTTTCTTTAGGCAACACCAGAGGTTCCCCGAGAACAACGTGCCAAGCCTAGAGGAATACCAAGTTCAGCAGAGCAACTCGAGATGCTCCGTGGACCCAAAAATTGCCGGGAGATGAGAGCTGATTGCCTGGCTTAGACTCAAGACATATGCCAAACTTTCCACAAGCCCCTCAAGAGGAGGCTTCTCTCATCAGTAGGTGTGAGGGAGGGACCCTGAGTTTGCTGCCTCAAGTGGAATATACACCGAGAAGCCCTGACTCGAAAGGAGGCCGGGTTTCCTTGCAGTGGCTGAATACAGGCTCTCTTTCATCTCACAAGGTGAAGGGATGTCTGAATCCCCTGTGGAGTCCCTAGAGAAACCCTAGGTCCCCGACTCCTTTCAACGGAATGCCTCACATGCTTTTTGACACCTCGAGCGGCACGCAGAGTTCACTGCTTCAAAAGGTGACGATGCCTGACTCCTCTTGAACATTGACAGGAATCCCAATATCACTGTGGCTACTGGAAAGGGACCCTGGGTCTCCCGCCTCACCTCGAGAAGCGTCCCTTTGGCCCTGCCAAGCCTCGAAGAGATTCCTGAAGGTGTCCCTCATAACTAGACAGGAGTCCTGACGTCGCTGGACAACACGAGTGTTGAAGGGCCATCCCCGCCGTAACTCGAGATAATATATACCCCAGGTCCCCGCCGCAACTCGAGAAAAACCATGAGACTTCCCCCTCAAAGCGAGATGAGGCCCGATTCCCCTGCAATGCATGCAGAGCAATCCCGTGATCCCATGAAACATGTAAGAAGCCTCGACTTGCTTGATGGATCTCGAGACAATCCCCAAGAACACTGTCACAAGTAGAGAGGGACCCTGAGGTCACACAAGCATCACGAAGGAGCTCCATGTACCCCAAATCAACTTGAGATGAGGCCCGCTTCCCCTTGACTTGACTGCTGAGCCGTCCCCCGATTCACATCAAACACGACCAGTGGCTTGACTTTCTTTAGGCAACTCCAGAGGTTCCCCGAGAACAACGTGCCAAGCCTAGAGGAATACAAGTTCAGCAGAGCAACTCGAGAAATGCTCCGTGGACCCCAAATTGCCTGGAGATGAGAGCTGATTGCCTGGCTTAGACTCAAGAAGTATGCCAACTTTCCACAAGCCCCTCAAGTGGGGGCTTCTCTCATCAGTAGGTGTGAGGGAGGGACCCTGAGTTTGCTGCCTCAAGTGGAATATACACCGAGAAGCCCTGACTCGAAAGGAGGCTGGGTTTCCTTGCAGTGGCTTGAATACAGGCTCTCTCTTTCATCTCACAAGGTGAAGGGATGTCTGAATCCCCTGTGGAGTCCCTAGAGAAACCCTAGTCCCCGACTCCTTTCGACGGAATGCCTCACATGCCTTTGACACCTCGAGCGGCACGCAGAGTTCACTGCTTCAAAAGGTGACGATGCCTGACTCCTCTTGAACATTGAGAGAAATCCCAATATCACTGTGGCTACTGGAAAGGGACCTGGGTCTCCCGCCTCACCTCGAGAAGCATCCCTTTGGCCCTGCCAAGCCTCGAAGAGATTCCTGAAGTGTCCTTCATAACTGGACAGGAGTCATGACGTCGCTGGACAATCACGATTCTTGAAGGGCCATCCCCGCCGTAACTCGATAATATACCCCAGGTCCCCGCCGCAACTCGAGAAAAACCATGAGACTTTCCCCTCAAAGCGAGATGAGGCCCGATCCCCTGCAATGCATGCAGAGCAATCCCGTGATCTCCATGAAACATGTAAGGACCTCGACTTGCTTGATGGATCTCCAGACAATCCGCAAGAACACTGTCACAATTAGAGAGGGACCCTGAGGTCACACAAGCATCGCGAAGGAGCTCCATGTACCCCAAATCAAACAGAGATGAGGCCCGATTCCCCTGCCTTGACTCCAGAGCCATCCCCCGTTCCCATCAAACACGACAGTGGCTTGACTTCCTTTATGCAACTCCAGAGTTTCCCAGAGAACAACGTGCCAAGTCTAGAGGAATACCAAGTTCATAGAGCCACTCGAGAAATGCTCCGTGGACCCCAAATTGCCTGGAGATGAGAGCTGATTGCCTGGCCTGGCTTAGACACAAGAAGGATGCCTACTTTCCACAAGCCCCTCTAGCGAAGGCTTCTCTCATCAGTAGGTGTTAGGGAGGGACCCTGAGTTTGCTGCCTCAAGTGGAATATACACCGAGAAGCCCTGACTCGAAAGGAGGCTGGGTTTCCTTACAGTGACTTGAATACAGGCTCCTCTATCATCTCACAAGGTGAAGGGATGACTGAATCCCCTGTGGAGTCCTAGAGAAAGCCCTAGGTCCCCGACTCCTTTCGACGGAATGCCTCACATGCCTTTGACACCTCGAGCGGCACGCAGAGTTCACTGCTTCAAAAGGTGACGATGCCTGACTCCTCTTGAACATTGACAGGAATCCCCATATCCCTGAGCTACTGGAAAGGGTCCCTTGGTCTCCCGCCTCACCTCGAGAAGCGTCCCTTTGGCCCTGCCAAGCCTCGAAGAGATTCCTGATGTGTCCCTCGTAACTCGACAGGAGTCCTGACGTCGCTGGAGAAACACGACTGTTGAAGTGCCATCCCCGCCGTATCTCGAGAATATACCCCAGGTCCGCACCGCAACTCGAGAAAAACCATGAGACTTTCCCCTCAAAGCGAGATGAGGCCCCATTCTCTGGCACTGCATGCAGAGCAATCCCGTGATCCCCATGAAACTTGTAAGGAGCCTCTACTTGCTTGATGGATGTCGAGACAATCCGCAAGAACACTGTCACAAGTACAGAGGGACCCTGAGGTCACACCAGCATCACGAAGGAGCTCCATGTACCACAAATCAACTCGAGATGAGGCCCGATTCCCCTGCCTTGACTCGAGAGCCATCCCGCGTTCCACATCAAACACGACCAGTGGTTTGACTTTCTTTAGGCAACTCCAGAGTTTCCCCGAGAAAAACGTGCCAAGTCTAGAGGAATATCAAGTTCATAGAGCCACTCAAAGAATGCTCCTTGGACCCCAAATTGCCTGGAGATGAGAGCTGATTGCCTGGCTTAGAGACTCAAAACGTATGCCAACTTTCCACAAGCCCCTCAAGAGGGGGCTTCTCTCATCAGTAGGTGTGAGGGCGGGACCCTGAGTTTGCTGCCTCAAGTGGAATATACACCGAGAAGCCCTGACTCGAAAGGAGGCATGGGTTTCCTTGCAGTGGCTTGAATACAGGCTCCTCTATCATCTCACAAGGTGAAGGGATGTATGAATCCCCTGTGGAGTCCATAGAAAAAGGCCTAGGTCCCCGAACTCCTTTCGATGGAATGCCTCACATGCCTTTGACACTTCGAGCGGCACGCAGAGTTTACTTCCTCAAAAGGTGACGATGCCTGACTCCTCTTGAACATTGAGAGGAATCCCCATATACATGAGCTACTGGAAAGGGACCCTGGTCTCTCCCGCCTCACCTCAAAAAGAGAGTCTCTTTGGCCCTGCCAAGCCTCGAAGAGATTCCTGAGGTGTCCCTCGTAACTCGACAGGAGTCCTGACGTCGCTGGGGAAACACGAGTGTTGAAGGGCATCCCCTCCCCCCTCCGTAACTCGAGAATATACCCCAGGACCCCGCCGCAACTCGAGAAAAACCATGAGACTTCCCCCCCAAAGCGAGATGAGGCCCGATTCCCCATCACTGCATGCAAAGCAATCCCGTGATACCCAAGAAACATGTAAGGAGCCTCGACTTGCTTGATGGATCCCAAGACAGTCCGCAAGATCACTGTCACAAGTAGAGAGGGAACCTGAGGTCACACCAGCATCGCGAAGGAGTTCCATGTACCCCAAATCAACACGAGATGCGGCAGAATTCCCCAGCCTTGACTTCAGAGCCATCCCCTAATCCACATCAAACACGACCAGTGGCTTGACTTCCTTTAGGCAACACCAGAGGTTCCACGAGAACAACGTGCCAAGCCTAGAGGAATACCAAATTCAGAAGAGCAACTCCAGGTATGCTCCGTGGACCCCAAATTGCCTGGAGATGAGAGCTGATTGCCTGGCTTAGACTCAAGACATATGCCAAGTATCCCACAAGCCACTCAAGAGGAGGCTTCTCTCAGCAGTAGGTGTGAGGGAGGGACCCTGAGTTTGCTGCCTCAAGTGGAATATACACCGAGAAGCCCTGACTCGAAAGGAGGCCGGGTTTCCTTGCAGTGGCTGAATACAGGCTCCTCTTTCATCTCACAAGGTGAAGGGATGTCTGAATCCCCTGTGGAGTCCCTAGAGAAAGGCCTAGGTCCCCGACTCCTTTCAACGGAATGCCTCGCATGCTTTTTGACACCTCGAGCGGCCCGCACAGTTCACTGCATCAAAAGCTGACGATGCCTGACTCCTCTTGAACATTAACAGGAATCCCAATATCCCTGTGGCTACTGGAAAGGGACCCTTGGTCTCCCGCCTCACATCAAAGAAGCGTCCCTTTGGCCCTGCCAAGCCTAGAAGAGATTCATAAGGTGTCCCTCATAACTAGATAGGAGTCCTGACGTCGCTGGACCAACACGAGTGTTGAAGGGACATCCCCGCCGTAACTCGATATATACCCCAGGTCCCCGCCGCAACTCGAGAAAAACCATGAGACTTCCCCCTCAAAGCGAAATGATGCCCGATTCCCCTTCAATGCATGCAGAGCAATCCCGTGATCCGCATGAAACATGTAAGAAGCCTCGACTTGCTTGTTGGATCTCGAGACAATCCCCAAGAACACTGTCACAAGTAGAGAGGAACCCTGAGGTCACACAAGCATCACGAAGTGGCTCCATGTACCCCAAATCAACTTGAGATGAGGCCCGCTTCCCTTGACTTGACTGCTGAGCCGTACCCCGATTCACAGCAAACACACCAGTGGCGTGACTTTCTTTAGGCAACTCTAGAGGTTCCCCCGAGAACAACCTGCCAAGCCTAGAGAAATACAGAGTTCAGCAGAGCAACTCGAGGAATGCTCCGTGGACCGCAAATTGCCTGGAATGGAGAGCTGATTGCCTGGCTTAGACTCAAGACGTATGCCAACTTTCCACAAGCCCCTCAAGCCCCTCAAGGGGGGGCTTCTCACATCAGTAGTAGGTGTGAGGGAGGGACCCTGAGTTTTCTGCCTCAAGTGGAATATACACCGAGAAGCCCTGACTTTAAAGGAGGCCGGGTTTCCTTGCAGTGGCTTGAATACAGGCTCATCTTTCATCTCACAAGGTGAAGGGATGTCTGAATCCCGAGTGGAGTCACTAGAGAAACCCTAAGTCCCCGACTCCTTTGACGGAATGCCTCACATGCCTTTGACACCTCGAGCGGCACGCAGAGTTCACTGCTTCAAAAGGTGACGATGCCTGACTGCTCTTGAACATTGAGAGAAATCCCAATATCACTGTGGCTCCTGGAAAGGGACCCTGGGTCTCCCAACTCACCTCGAGAAGCATCCCTTTGGCCCTGCCAAGCCTCGAAGAGATTCCTGAAGTGTCCTTCATAACTGGACAGGAGTCATGACGTCGCTGGACAATCACGATTCTTAAAGGGCCATCCCCGCCGTAACTCGATAATATACCTCAGGTCCCCGCCGCAACCGAGAAAAACCATGACACTTCCCCTTAAAGCGAGATGAGGCCCGAGTCCCCTGCAATGCATGCAGAGAAATCCCGTGATCTCCATGAAACATGTAAGGACCTCGACTTGCTTGATGGATTCCAGACAATCCGCAAGAACACTGTCACAATTAGAGAGGGACCCTGAGGTCACACAAGCATCGCGAAGGAGCTCCATGTACCCCACATCAAACAGAGATGAGGCCCGATTCCCCTGCCTTGACTCCAGCGCCATCCCCTGTTCCCCATCAAACACGACAGTGGCTTGACTTCCTTTATGCAACTCCAAAGGTTCCCAGAGAACAACGTGCCAAGTCTAGAGGAATACCAAGTTCATAGAGCCACTCGAGAAATGCTCCGTGGACCCCAAATTGCCTGGAGATGAGAGCTGATTGCCTGGCTTAGACACAAGAAGGATGCCTACTTTCCACAAGCCCCTCTAGCGAAGGCTTCTCTCATCAGTAGGTGTTAGGGAGGGACCCTGAGTTTTGCTGCCTCAAGTGGAATATACACCGAGAAGCCCTGACTCGAAAGGAGGCTGGGTTTCCTTACAGTGACTTGAATACAGGCTCCTCTATCATCTCACAAGGTGAAGGGATGACTGAATCCCCTGTGGAGTCCCTAGAGAAAGCCCTAGGTCCCCGACTCCTTTCGACGGAATGCCTCACATGCCTTTGACACCTCGAGCGGCACGCAGAGTTCACTGCTTCAAAAGGTGACGATGCCTGACTCCTCTTGAACATTGACAGGAATCCCCATATCCCTGAGCTACTGGAAAGGGTCCCTTGGTCTCCCGCCTCACCTCGAGAAGCGTCCCTTTGGCCCTGGCAAGCCTCGAAAGAGATTCCTGATGTGTCCCTTGTAACTCGACAGGAGTCCTGACGTCGCTGGAGAAACACGACTGTTGAAGTGCCATCCCCGCCGTATCTCGAGAATATACCCCAGGGCCGCACCGCAACTCGAGAAAAACCATGAGACTTTCCCTCAAAGCGAGATGAGGCACCATTCTCTGGCACTGCATGCAGAGCAATCCCGTGATCCCCATAAAACTTGTAAGGAGCCTCTACTTGCTTGATGGATGTCGAGACAATCCGAAAGAACACTGTCACAAGTACAGAGGGACCCTGAGGTCACACCAGCATCACGAAGGAGCTCCATGTACCACAAATCAACTCGAGATGAGGCCCGATTTCCCCTGCCTTGACTCGAGAGCCATCCCGCGTTCCACATCAAACAAGACCAATGGTTTGACTTTCTTTAAGCAACTCCAGAGTTTCCCCGAGAAAAACGTGCCAAGTCTAGACGAATATCAAGTTCATAGAGCCACTCAAATAATGCTCCTTGGACCCGCAAATTGCCTGGAATGAGAGCTGATTGCCTGGCTTAGACTCAAAACGTATGCCAACTTTCCACAAGCCCCTCAATTGGGGGCTTCTCTCATCAGTAGTTGTGAGGGCGGGACTCTGAGTTTGCTGCCTCATGTGGAATATACACCGAGAAGCCCTGACTCGAAAGGAGGCAGGGTTTCCTTGCAGTGGCTGAATACAGGCTCCTCTATCATCTCACAAGTTGAAGGGATGTATGAATCCCCTGTGGAGTCCATAGAAAAAGGCCTAGGTCCCCGAAACCTTTCAATGGAATGCCTCACATGCCTTTGACACTTCGAGCGGCACGCAGAGTTTACTTCCTCAAAAGGTGACGATGCCTGACTCCTCTTGAATATTGAGAGGAATCCCCATATACATGAGCTACTGGAAAGGGACCCTGGGTCTCCCGCCTCACCTCAAAGAGAGTCTCTTTGGCCCTGCCAAGCCTCGAAGAGATTCCTGAGGTGAGGTGTCCCTCGTAACTCGACAGGAGTCCTGACGTCGCTGGGGAAAGACGAGTGTTGAAGGGCCATCCCCTCCGTAACTCGAGAATATACCCCAGGACCCCGCCGCAACTCGAGAAAAACCATGAGACTTCCCCCCAAAGCGAGATGAGGCCCGATTCCCCATCACTGCATGAAAAGCAATCCCGTGATACCAAAGAAACATGTATGGACCCTCGACTTGCTTGATGGATCCCAAGACAGTCCGCAAGATCACTGTCACAAGTAGAGAGGGAACCTGAGGTCACACCAGCATCGCGAAGGAGTTCCATGTACCCCAAATCAACACGAGATGCGGCAGAATTCCCCAGCCTTGACTTCAGAGCCATCCCCTAATCCACATCAAACACGACCAGTGGCTTGACTTCCTTTAGGCAACACCAGAGGTTCCACGAGAACAACGTGCCAAGCCTAGAGGAATACCAAATTCAGAAGAGCAACTCCAGGTATGCTCCGTGGACCCCAAATTGCCGGGAGATGAGAGCTGATTGCCTGGCTTAGACTCAAGACATATGCCAAGTATCCACAAGCCACTCAAGAGGAGGCTTCTCTCAGCAGTAGGTGTGAGGGAGGGACCCTGAGTTTGCTGCCTCAAGTGGAATATATACACCGAGAAGCCCTGACTCGAAAGGAGGCCGGGTTTCCTTGCAGTGGCTGTAATACAGGCTCCTCTTTCATCTCACAAGGTGAAGGGATGTCTGAATCCCCTGTGGAGTCCCTAGAGAAAGGCCTAGGTCCCCGACTCCTTTCAACGGAATGCCTCGCATGCTTTTGACACCTCGAGCGGCCCGCACAGTTCACTGCATCAAAAGCTGACGATGCCTGACTCCTCTTTAACATTAACAGGAATCCCAATATTCCTGTGGCTACTGGAAAGGGACCCTTGGTCTCCCGCCTCACATCAAAGAAGCGTCCCTTTGGCCCTGCCAAGCCTAGAAGAGATTCATAAGGTGTCCCTCATAACTAGATAGGAGTGCTGACGTCGCTGGACCAACACGAGTGTTGAAGGGACATCCCCGCCGTAACTCGAGATTATACCCCAGGTCCCCGCCGCAACTCGAGAAAAACCATGAGACTTCCCCCTCAAAGCGAAATGATGCCCGATTCCTTCAATGCATGCAGAGCAATCCCGTGATCCGCATGAAACATGTAAGAAGCCTCGACTTGCTTGTTGGATCTCGAGACAATCCCCAAGAACACTGTCACAAGTAGAGAGGAATCCTGAGGTCACACAAGCATCACGAAGTGGCTCCATGTACCCCAAATCAACTTGAGATGAGGCCCGCTTCCCTTAACTTGACTGCTGAGCCGTACCCCGATTCACAGCAAACACCACCAGTGGCGTGACTTTCTTTAGGCAACTCTAGAGGTTCCCCGAGAACAACCTGCCAAGCCTAGAGAAATACAGAGTTCAGCAGAGCAACTCGAGGAATGCTCCGTGGACCGCAAATTGCCTGGAATGGAGAGCTGATTGCCTGGCTTAGACTCAAGACGTATGCCAACTTTCCACAAGCCCCTCAAGTGGGGGCTTCTCACATCAGTAGGTGTGAGGGAGGGACCCTGAGTTTTCTGCCTCAAGTGGAATATACACCGAGAAGCCCTGACTGACTTAAAGGAGGCCGGGTTTCCTTGCAGTGGCTTGAATACAGGCTCATCTTTCATCTCACAAGGTGAAGGGATGTCTGATTCCCGAGTGGAGTCACTAGAGAAACCCTAAGTCCCCGACTCCTTTGACGGAATGCCTCACATGCCTTTGACACCTCGAGCGGCACGCAGAGTTCACTGCTTCAAAAGGTGACGATGCCTGACTGCTCTTGAACATTGAGAGAAATCCCAATATCACTGTGGCTCCTGGAAAGGGACCCTGGGTCTCCCAACTCACCTCGAGAAGCATCCCTTTGGCCCTGCCAAGCCTCGAAGAGATTCCTGAAGTGTCCTTCATAACTGGACAGGAGTCATGACGTCGCTGGACAATCACGATTCTTAAAGGGCCATCCCCGCCGTAACTCGATAATATACCTCAGGTCCCCCCCCCGCCGCAACTCGAGAAAAACCATGACACTTCTCCCTTAAAGCGAGATGAGGCCCGAGTCCCCTGCAATGCATGCAGAGATCCCCGTGATCTCCATGAAACATGTAAGGACCTCGACTTGCTTGATGGATTTCCAGACAATCCGCAAGAACACTGTCACAATTAGAGAGGGACCCTGAGGTCACACAAGCATCGCGAAGGAGCTCCATGTACCCCACATCAAACAGAGATGAGGCCCGATTCCCCTGCCTTGACTCCAGCGCCATCCCCTGTTCCCCATCAAACACGACAGTGGCTTGACTTCCTTTATGCAACTCCAAAGGTTTCCCCAGAGAACAACGTGCCAAGTCTAGAGGAATACCAAGTTCATAGAGCCACTCGAGAAATGCTCCATGGACCCCAAATTGCCTGGAGATGAGAGCTGATTGCCTGGCTTAGACACAAGAAGGATGCCTACTTTCCACAAGCCCCTCTAGCGAAGGCTTCTCTCATCAGTAGGTGTTAGGGAGGGACCCTGAGTTTGCTGCCTCAAGTGGAATATACACCGAGAAGCCCTGACTCGAAAGGAGGCTGGGTTCCTTACAGTGACTTGAATACAGGCTCCTCTATCATCTCACAAGGTGAAGGGATGACGGAATCCCCTGTGGAGTCCCTAGAGAAAGCCCTAGGTCCCCGACTCCTTTCGACGGAATGCCTCACATGCCTTTGACACCTCGAGCGGCACGCAGAGTTCACTGCTTCAAAAGGTGACGATGCCTGACTCCTCTTGAACATTGACAGGAATCCCCATATCCCTGAGCTACTGGAAAGGGTCCCTTGGTCTCCCGCCTCACCTCGAGAAGCGTCCCTTTGGCCCTGGCAAGCCTCGAAAAGATTCCTGATGTGTCCCTTGTAACTCGACAGGAGTCCTGACGTCGCTGGAGAAACACGACTGTTGAAGTGCCATCCCCGCCGTATCTCGAGATTATACCCCAGGGCCGCACCGCAACTCGAGAAAAACCATGAGACTTTCCCCTCAAAGCGAGATGAGGCACCATTCTCTGGCACTGCATGCAGAGCAATCCCGTGATCCCATAAAAACTTGTAAGGAGCCTCTACTTGCTTGATGGATGTCGAGACAATCCGAAAGAACACTGTCACAAGTACAGAGGGACCCTGAGGTCACACCAGCATCACGAAGGAGCTCCATGTACCACAAATCAACTCGAGATGAGGCCCGATTTCCCCTGCCTTGACTCGAGAGCCATCCCGCGTTCCACATCAAACAAGACCAATGGTTTGACTTTCTTTAAGCAACTCCAGAGTTTCCCCGAGAAAAACGTGCCAAGTCTAGACGAATATCAAGTTCATAGAGCCACTCAAATAATGCTCCTTGGACCGCAAATTGCCTGGAATGGAGAGCTGATTGCCTGGCTTAGACTCAAAACGTATGCCAACTTTCCACAAGCCCCTCAATTGGGGGCTTCTCACATCAGTAGTTGTGAGGGCGGGACTCTGAGTTTGCTGCCTCAAATGGAATATACACCGAGAAGCCCTGACTCGAAAGGAGGCAGGGTTTCCTTGCAGTGGATTGAATACAGGCTCTCTATCATCTCACAAGTTGAAGGGATGTATGAATGCCCTGTGGAGTCCATAGAAAAAGGCCTAGGTCCCCGAAACCTTTCAATGGAATGCCTCACATGCCTTTGACACTTCGAGCGGCACGCAGAGTTTACTTCCTCAAAAGGTGACGATGCCTGACTCCTCTTGAATATTGAGAGGAATCCCCATATACATGAGCTACTGGAAAGGGACCCTGGTCTCTCCCGCCTCACCTCAAAGAGAGTCTCTTTGGCCCTGCCAAGCCTCGAAGAGATTCCTGAGGTGTCCCTCGTAACTCGACAGGAGTCCTGACGTCGCTGGGGAAAGACGAGTGTTGCAGGGCCATCCCCTCCGTAACTCGAGAATATACCCCAGGAACCCGCCGTAACTCGAGAAAAACCATGAGACTTCTCCCCCAAAGCGAGATGAGGCCCGATTCCCCATCACTGCATGAAAAGCAATCCCGTGATACCAAAGAAACATGTAGGACCCTCGACTTGCTTGATGGATCCCAAGACAGTCCGCAAGATCACTGTCACAAGTAGAGAGGGAACCTGAGGTCACACCAGCATCGCGAAGGAGTTCCAAGTACCCCAATCAACACGAGATGCGGCAGAATTCCCCAGCCTTGACTTCAGAGCCATCCCCTAATCCACATCAAACACGACCAGTGGCTTGACTTCCTTTAGGCAACACCAGAGGTTCCACGAGAACAACGTGCCAAGCCAAGAGGAATACCAAATTCAGAAGAGCAACTCCAGGTATGCTCCGTGTACCCCAAATTGCCGGGAGATGAGAGCTGATTGCCTGGCTTAGACTCAAGACATATGCCAAGTATCCACAAGCCACTCAAGAGGAGGCTTCTCTCAGCAGTAGGTGTGAGGGAGGGACCCTGAGTTTGCTGCCTCAAGTGGAATATATACCGAGAAGCCCTGACTCGAAAGGAGGCCGGGTTTCCTTGCAGTGGCTGTAATACAGGCTCCTCTTTCATCATCTCACAAGGTGAAGGGATGTCTGAATCCCCTGTGGAGTCCCTAGAGAAAGGTCTAGGTCCCCGACTCCTTTCAACGGAATGCCTCGCATGCTTTTTACACCTCGAGCGGCCCGCACAGTTCACTGCATCAAAAGCTGACGATGCCTGACTCCTCTTTAACATTAACAGGAATCCCAATATCCTGTGGCTACTGGAAATGGACCCTTGGTCTCCCGCCTCACATCAAAGAAGCGTCCCTTTGGCCCTGCCAAGCCTAGAAGAGATTCATAAGGTGTCCCTCATAACTAGATAGGAGTGCTGACGTCGCTGGACCAACACGAGTGTTGAAGGGACATCCCCGCCGTAACTCGAGATTATACCCCAGGTCCCCGCCGCAACTCGAGAAAAACCATGAGACTTCCCCCTCAAAGCGAAATGATGCCCGATTCCCCTTCAATGCATGCAGAGCAATCCCGTGATCCGCATGAAACATGTAAGAAGCCTCGACTTGCTTTTGGATCTCGAGACAATCCCCAAGAACACTGTCACAAGTAGAGAGGAATCCTGAGGTCACACAAGCATCACGAAGTGGCTCCATGTACCCCAAATCAACTTGAGATGAGGCCCGCTTCCCTAACTTGACTGCTGAGCCGTACCCCGATTCACAGCAAACACCACCAGTGGCGTGACTTTCTTTAGGCAACTCTAGAGGTTCCCCGAGAACAACCTGCCAAGCCTAGAGAAATACAGAGTTCAGCAGAGCAACTCGAGGAATGCTCCGTGGACCGCAAATTGCCTGGAATGGAGAGCTGATTGCCTGGCTTAGACTCAAGACGTATGCCAACTTTCCACAAGTCCCTCAAGTGGGGGCTTGTCACATCAGTAGGTGTGAGGGAGGGACCCTGAGTTTTCTGCCTCAAGTGGAATATACACCGAGAAGCCCTGACTTTAAAGGAGGCCGGGTTTCCTTGCAGTGGCTTGAATACAGGCTCATCTTTCATCTCACAAGGTGAAGGGATGAAGGGATGTCTGATTCCCGAGTGGAGTCACTAGAGAAACCCTAAGTCCCCGACTCCTTTGACGGAATGCCTCACATGCCTTTGACACCTCGAGCGGCACGCAGAGTTCACTGCTTCAAAAGGTGACGATGCCTGACTGCTCTTGAACATTGAGAGAAATCCCAATATCACTGTGGCTCCTGGAAAGGGACCCTGGGTCTCCCAACTCACCTCGAGAAGCATCCCTTTGGCCCTGCCAAGCCTCGAAGAGATTCCTGAAGTGTCCTTCATAACTGGACAGGAGTCATGACGTCGCTGGACAATCACGATTCTTAAAGGGCCATCCCCGCCGTAACTCGATAATATACCTCAGTCCCCCCGCCGCAACTCGAGAAAAACCATGACACTTCTCCCTTAAAGCGAGATGAGGCCCGAGTCCCCTGCAATGCATGCAGAGAAATCCCGTGATCTCCATGAAACCTGTAAGGACCTCGACTTGCTTGATGGATTGATGGATTTCCAGACAATCCGCAAGAACACTCTCACAATTAGAGAGGGACCCTGAGGTCACACAAGCATCGCGAAGGAGCTCCATGTACCCCACATCAAACAGAGATGAGGCCCGATTCCCCTGCCTTGACTCCAGCGCCATCCCCTGTTCCCCATCAAACACGACAGTGGCTTGACTTCCTTTATGCAACTCCAAAGGTTTCCCAGGAACAACGTGCCAAGTCTAGAGGAATACCAAGTTCATAGAGCCACTCGAGAAATGCTCCATGGACCCCAAATTGCCTGGAGATGAGAGCTGATTGCCTGGCTTAGACACAAGAAGGATGCCTACTTTCCACAAGCCCCTCTAGCGAAGGCTTCTCTCATCAGTAGGTGTTAGGGAGGGACCCTGAGTTTGCTGCCTCAAGTGGAATATACACCGAGAAGCCCTGACTCGAAAGGAGGCTGGGTTTCCTTACAGTGACTTGAATACAGGCTCCTCTATCATCTCACAAGGTGAAGGGATGACGGAATCCCTGTGGAGTCCCCCTAGAGAAAGCCCTAGGTCCCCGACTCCTTTCGACGGAATGCCTCACATGCCTTTGACACCTCGAGCGGCACGCAGAGTTCACTGCTTCAAAAGGTGACGATGCCTGACTCCTCTTGAACATTGACAGGAATCCCCATATCCCTGAGCTACTGGAAAGGGTCCCTTGGTCTCCCGCCTCACCTCGAGAAGCGTCCCTTTGGCCCTGGCAAGCCTCGAAAAGATTCCTGATGTGTCCCTGTAACTCGACAGGAGTCCTGACGTCGCTGGAGAAACACGACTGTTGAAGTGCCATCCCCGCCGTATCTCGAGATTATACCCCAGGGCCGCACCGCAACTCGAGAAAAACCATGAGACTTTCCCCTCAAAGCGAGATGAGGCACCATTCTCTGGCACTGCATGCAGAGCAATCCCGTGATCCCCATAAAACTTGTAAGGAGCCTCTACTTGCTTGATGGATGTCGAGACAATCCGAAAGAACACTGTCACAAGTACAGAGGGACCCTGAGGTCACACCAGCATCACGAAGGAGCTCCATGTACCACAAATCAACTCGACATGAGGTCCGATTTACCTGCCTTGACTCGAGAGCCATCCCGCGTTCCACATCAAACAAGACCAATGGTTTGACTTTCTTTAAGCAACTCCAGAGTTTCCCCCCGAAAAAAACGTGCCAAGTCTAGACGAATATCAAGTTCATAGAGCCACTCAAATAATGCTCCTTGGACCCGCAAATTGCCTGGAATGGAGAGCTGATTGCCTGGCTTAGACTCAAAACGTATGCCAACTTTCCACAAGCCCCTCAATTGGGGGGGCTTCTCACATCAGTAGTTGTGAGGGCGGGACTCTGAGTTTGCTGCCTCAAATGGAATATACACCGAGAAGCCCTGACTCGAAAGGAGGCAGGGTTTCCTTGCAGTGGCTGGAATACAGGCTCCTCTATCATCTCACAAGTTGAAGGGATGTATGAATGCCCTGTGGAGTCCATAGAAAAAGGCCTAGGTCCCCGAAACCTTTCAATGGAATGCCTCACATGCCTTTGACACTTCGAGCGGCACGCAGAGTTTACTTCCTCAAAAGGTGACGATGCCTGACTCCTCTTGAATATTGAGAGGAATCCCCATATACATGAGCTACTGGAAAGGGACCCTGGTTCTCCCGCCTCACCTCAAAGAGAGTCTCTTTGGCCCTGCCAAGCCTCGAAGAGATTCCTGAGGTGTCCCTCGTAACTCGACAGGAGTCCTGACGTCGCTGGGGAAAGACGAGTGTTGCAGGGCCATCCCCTCCGTAACTCGAGAATATACCCCAGGAACCCGCCGTAACTCGAGAAAAACCATGAGACTTCTCCCCCAAAGCGAGATGAGGCCCGATTCCCCATCACTGCATGAAAAGCAATCCCGTGATACCAAAGAAACATGTATGGACCCTCGACATGCTTGATGGATCCCAAGACAGTCCGCAAGATCACTGTCACAAGTAGAGAGGGAACCTGAGGTCACACCAGCATCGCGAAGGAGTTCCAAGTACCCCAAGTCAACACGAGATGCGGCAGAATTCCCCAGCCTTGACTTCAGAGCCATCCCCTAATCCACATCAAACACGACCAGTGGCTTGACTTCCTTTAGGCAACACCAGAGGTTCCACGAGAACAACGTGCCAAGCCAAGAGGAATACCAAATTCAGAAGAGCAACTCCAGGTATGCTCCGTGTACCCCAAATTGCCGGGAGATGAGAGCTGATTGCCTGGCTTAGACTCAAGACATATGCCAAGTATCCACAAGCCACTCAAGAGGAGGCTTCTCTCAGCAGTAGGTGTGAGGGAGGGACCCTGAGTTTGCTGCCTCAAGTGGAATATATACCGAGAAGCCCTGACTCGAAAGGAGGCCGGGTTTCCTTGCAGTGGCTGTAATACAGGCTCCTCTTTCATCTCACAAGGTGAAGGGATGTCTGAATCCCCTGTGGAGTCCCTAGAGAAAGGTCTAGGTCCCGACTCCTTTCTTTCAACGGAATGCCGCGCATGCTTTTTCACACACCTCGAGCGGCCCGCACAGTTCACTGCATCAAAAAAAGCTGACGATGCCTGACTCTTTAACATTAACAGGAATCCCAATATTCCTGTGGCTACTGGAAATGGACCCTTGGTCTCCCGCCTCACATCAAAGAAGCGTCCCTTTGGCCCTGCCAAGCCTAGAAGAGATTCATAAGGTGTCCCTCATAACTAGATAGGAGTGCTGACGTCGCTGGACCAACACGAGTGTTGAAGGGACATCCCCGCCGTAACTCGAGATTATACCCCAGGTCCCCGCCGCAACTCGAGAAAAACCATGAGACTTCCCCCTCAAAGCGAAATGATGCCCGATTCCCCTTCAATGCATGCAGAGCAATCCCGTGATCCGCATGAAACATGTAAGAAGCCTCGACTTGCTTGTTGGATCTCGAGACAATCCCCAAGAACACTGTCACAAGTAGAGAGGAATCCTGAGGTCACACAAGCATCACGAAGTGGCTCCATGTACCCCAAATCCTTGTACCCCAAATCAACTTGAGATGAGGCCCGCTTCCCTTGACTTGACTGCTGAGCCGTACCCCGATTCACAGCAAACACCACCAGTGGCGTGACTTTCTTTAGGCAACTCTAGAGGTTCCCCGAGAACAACCTGCCAAGCCTAGAGAAATACAGAGTTCAGCAGAGCAACTCGAGGAATGCTCCGTGGACCGCAAATTGCCTGGAATGGAGAGCTGATTGCCTGGCTTAGACTCAAGACGTATGCCAACTTTCCACAAGTCCCTCAAGTGGGGGCTTGTCACATCAGTAGGTGTGAGGGAGGGACCCTGAGTTTTCTGCCTCAAGTGGAATATACACCGAGAAGCCCTGACTTTAAAGGAGGCCGGGTTTCCTTGCAGTGGCTTGAATACAGGCTCATCTTTCATCTCACAAGGTGAAGGGATGTCTGATTCCCGAGTGGAGTCACTAGAGAAACCCTAAGTCCCCGACTCCTTTGACGGAATGCCTCACATGCCTGCCTTTGACACCTCGAGCGGCACGCAGAGTTCACTGCTTCAAAAAAGGTGACGATGCCTGACTGCTCTTGAACATTGAGAGAAATCCCAATATCACTGTGGCTCCTGGAAAGGGACCCTGGGTCTCCCAACTCACCTCGAGAAGCATCCCTTTGGCCCTGCCAAGCCTCGAAGAGATTCCTGAAGTGTCCTTCATAACTGGACAGGAGTCATGACGTCGCTGGACAATCACGATTCTTAAAGGGCCATCCCCGCCGTAACTCTCATAATATACCTCAGGTCCCCGCCGCAACTCGAGAAAAACCATGACACTTCTCCCTTAAAGCGAGATGAGGCCCGAGTCCCCTGCAATGCATGCAGAGAAATCCCGTGATCTCCATGAAACCTGTAAGGACCTCGACTTGCTTGATGGATTTCCAGACAATCCGCAAGAACACTCTCACAATTAGAGAGGGACCCTGAGGTCACACAAGCATCGCGAAGGAGCTCCATGTACCCCACATCAAACAGAGATGAGGCCCGATTCCCCTGCCTTGACTCCAGCGCCATCCCCTGTTCCCCATCAAACACGACAGTGGCTTGACTTCCTTTATGCAACTCCAAAGGTTTCCCAGGAACAACGTGCCAAGTCTAGAGGAATACCAAGTTCATAGAGCCACTCGAGAAATGCTCCATGGACCCCAAATTGCCTGGAGATGAGAGCTGATTGCCTGGCTTAGACACAAGAAGGATGCCTACTTTCCACAAGCCCCTCTAGCGAAGGCTTCTCTCATCAGTAGGTGTTAGGGAGGGACCCTGAGTTTGCTGCCTCAAGTGGAATATACACCGAGAAGCCCTGACTCGAAAGGAGGCTGGGTTTCCTTACAGTGACTTGAATACAGGCTCCTCTATCATCTCACAAGGTGAAGGGATGACGGAATCCCCTGTGGAGTCCCTAGAGAAAGCCCTAGGTCCCCGACTCCTTTCGACGGAATGCCTCACATGCCTTTGACACCTCGAGCGGGCACGCAGAGTTCACTGCTTCAAAAGGTGACGATGCCTGACTCCTCTTGAACATTGACAGGAATCCCCATATCCCTGAGCTACTGGAAAGGGTCCCTTGGTCTCTCCCGCCTCACCTCGAGAAGCGTCCCTTTGGCCCTGGCAAGCCTCGAAAAGATTCCTGATGTGTCCCTTGTAACTCGACAGGAGTCCTGACGTCGCTGGAGAAACACGACTGTTGAAGTGCCATCCCCGCCGTATCTCGAGATTATACCCCAGGGCCGCACCGCAACTCGAGAAAAACCATGAGACTTTCCCCTCAAAGCGAGATGAGGCACCATTCTCTGGCACTGCATGCAGAGCAATCCCGTGATCCCCATAAAACTTGTAAGGAGCCTCTACTTGCTTGATGGATGTCGAGACAATCCGAAAGAACACTGTCACAAGTACAGAGGGACCCTGAGGTCACACCAGCATCACGAAGGAGCTCCATGTACCACAAATCAACTCGACATGAGGTCCGATTTACCTGCCTTGACTCGAGAGCCATCCCGCGTTCCACATCAAACAAGACCAATGGTTTGACTTTCTTTAAGCAACTCCAGAGTTTCCCCCCGAAAAACGTGCCAAGTCTAGACGAATATCAAGTTCATAGAGCCACTCAAATAATGCTCCTTGGACCCGCAAATTGCCTGGAATGGAGAGCTGATTGCCTGGCTTAGACTCAAAACGTATGCCAACTTTCCACAAGCCCCTCAATTGGGGGCTTCTCACATCAGTAGTTGTGAGGGCGGGACTCTGAGTTTGCTGCCTCAAATGGAATATACACCGAGAAGCCCTGACTCGAAAGGAGGCAGGGTTTCCTTGCAGTGGCTGGAATACAGGCTCCTCTATCATCTCACAAGTTGAAGGGATGTATGAATGCCCTGTGGAGTCCATAGAAAAAGGCCTAGGTCCCCGAAACCTTTCAATGGAATGCCTCACATGCCTTTGACACTTCGAGCGGCACGCAGAGTTTATCCTCAAAAGGTCAACGAGGTGACGATGCCTGACTCCTCTTGAATATTGAGAGGAATCCCCATATACATGAGCTACTGGAAAGGGACCCTGGTTCTCCCGCCTCACCTCAAAGAGAGTCTCTTTGGCCCTGCCAAGCCTCGAAGAGATTCCTGAGGTGTCCCTCGTAACTCGACAGGAGTCCTGACGTCGCTGGGGAAAGACGAGTGTTGCAGGGCCATCCCCTCCGTAACTCGAGAATATACCCCAGGAACCCGCCGTAACTCGAGAAAAAAAAACCATGAGACTTCTCCCCCAAAGCGAGATGAGGCCCGATTCCCCATCACTGCATGAAAAGCAATCCCGTGATACCAAAGAAACATGTATGGACCCTCGACATGCTTGATGGATCCCAAGACAGTCCGCAAGATCACTGTCACAAGTAGAGAGGGAACCTGAGGTCACACCAGCATCGCGAAGGAGTTCCAAGTACCCCAAGTCAACACGAGATGCGGCAGAATTCCAGCCTTGACTTCAGAGCCATCCCCTAATCCACATCAAACACGACCAGCTTGGCTTGACTTCCTTTAGGCAACACCAGAGGTTCCACGAGAACAACGTGCCAAGCCAAGAGGAATACCAAATTCAGAAGAGCAACTCCAGGTATGCTCCGTGTACCCCAAATTGCCGGGAGATGAGAGCTGATTGCCTGGCTTAGACTCAAGACATATGCCAAGTATCCACAAGCCACTCAAGAGGAGGCTTCTCTCAGCAGTAGGTGTGAGGGAGGGACCCTGAGTTTGCTGCCTCAAGTGGAATATATACCGAGAAGCCCTGACTCGAAAGGAGGCCGGGTTTCCTTGCAGTGGCTGTAATACAGGCTCCTCTTTCATCTCACAAGGTGAAGGGATGTCTGAATCCCCTGTGGAGTCCCTAGAGAAAGGTCTAGGTCCCCGACTCCTTTCAACGGAATGCCTCGCATGCTTTTTACACCTCGAGCGGCCCGCACAGTTCACTGCATCAAAAGCTGACGATGCCTGACTCCTCTTTAACATTAACAGGAATCCCAATATTCCTGTGGCTACTGGAAATGGACCCTTGGTCTCCCGCCTCACATCAAAGAAGCGTCCCTTTGGCCCTGCCAAGCCTAGAAGAGATTCATAAGGTGTCCCTCATAACTAGATAGGAGTGCTGACGTCGCTGGACCAACACGAGTGTTGAAGGGACATCCCCGCCGTAACTCGAGATTATACCCCAGGTCCCCGCCGCAACTCGAGAAAAACCATGAGACTTCCCCCTCAAAGCGAAATGATGCCCGATTCCCCTTCAATGCATGCAGAGCAATCCCGTGATCCGCATGAAACATGTAAGAAGCCTCGACTTGCTTGTTGGATCTCGAGACAATCCCCAAGAACACTGTCACAAGTAGAGAGGAATCCTGAGGTCACACAAGCATCACGAAGTGGCTCCATGTACCCCAAATCAACTTGAGATGAGGCCCGCTTCCCTTAACTTGACTGCTGAGCCGTACCCCGTACCCCGATTCACATTCACAGCAAACACCACCAGTGGCGTGACTTTCTTTAGGCAACTCTAGAGGTTCCCCGAGAACAAGAACAACCTGCCAAGCCTAGAGAAATACAGAGTTCAGCAGAGCAACTCGAGGAATGCTCCGTGGACCGCAAATTGCCTGGAATGGAGAGCTGATTGCCTGGCTTAGACTCAAGACGTATGCCAACTTTCCACAAGTCCCTCAAGTGGGGGCTTGTCACATCAGTAGGTGTGAGGGAGGGACCCTGAGTTTTCTGCCTCAAGTGGAATATACACCGAGAAGCCCTGACTTTAAAGGAGGCCGGGTTTCCTTGCAGTGGCTTGAATACAGGCTCATCTTTCATCTCACAAGGTGAAGGGATGTCTGATTCCCGAGTGGAGTCACTAGAGAAACCCTAAGTCCCCGACTCCTTTGACGGAATGCCTCACATGCCTTTGACACCTCGAGCGGCACGCAGAGTTCACTGCTTCAAAAGGTGACGATGCCTGACTGCTCTTGAACATTGAGAGAAATCCCAATATCACTGTGGCTCCTGGACCTGGGGGACCCTGGGTCTCCCAACTCACCTCGAGAAGCATCCCTTTGGCCCTGCCAAGCCTCGAAGAGATTCCTGAAGTGTCCTTCATAACTGGACAGGAGTCATGACGATTCTTAAAGGGACAATCACGATTCTTAAAGGGCCATCCCCGCCGTAACTCCATAATATACCTCAGGTCCCCGCCGCAACTCGAGAAAAACCATGACACTTCTCCCTTAAAGCGAGATGAGGCCCGAGTCCCCTGCAATGCATGCAGAGAAATCCCGTGATCTCCATGAAACCTGTAAGGACCTCGACTTGCTTGATGGATTTCCAGACAATCCGCAAGAACACTCTCACAATTAGAGAGGGACCCTGAGGTCACACAAGCATCGCGAAGGAGCTCCATGTACCCCACATCAAACAGAGATGAGGCCCGATTCCCCTGCCTTGACTCCAGCGCCATCCCCTGCCATCATCAAACACGACGACAGTGGCTTGACTTCCTTTATGCAACTCCAAAGGTTTCCCAGGAACAACGTGCCAAGTCTAGAGGAATACCAAGTTCATAGAGCCACTCGAGAAATGCTCCATGGACCCCAAATTGCCTGGAGATGAGAGCTGATTGCCTGGCTTAGACACAAGAAGGATGCCTACTTTCCACAAGCCCCTCTAGCGAAGGCTTCTCTCATCAGTAGGTGTTAGGGAGGGACCCTGAGTTTGCTGCCTCAAGTGGAATATACACCGAGAAGCCCTGACTCGAAAGGAGGCTGGGTTTCCTTACAGTGACTTGAATACAGGCTCCTCTATCATCTCACAAGGTGAAGGGATGACGGAATCCCCTGTGGAGTCCCTAGAGAAAGCCCTAGGTCCCCGACTCCTTTCGACGGAATGCCTCACATGCCTTTGACACCTCGAGCGGCACGCAGAGTTCACTGCTTCAAAAGGTGACGATGCCTGACTCCTCTTGAACATTGACAGGAGGAATCCCCATATCCCTGAGCTAAAGGGGAAAGGGTCCCTTGGTCTCCCGCCTCACCTCGAGAAGCGTCCCTTTGGCCCTGGCAAGCCTCGAAAAGATTCCTGATGTGTCCCTTGTAACTCGACAGGAGTCCTGACGTCGCTGGAGAAACACGACTGTTGAAGTGCCATCCCCGCCGTATCTCGAGATTATACCCCAGGGCCGCACCGCAACTCGAGAAAAACCATGAGACTTTCCCCTCAAAGCGAGATGAGGCACCATTCTCTGGCACTGCATGCAGAGCAATCCCGTGATCCCCATAAAACTTGTAAGGAGCCTCTACTTGCTTGATGGATGTCGAGACAATCCGAAAGAACACTGTCACAAGTACAGAGGGACCCTGAGGTCACACCAGCATCACGAAGGAGCTCCATGTACCACAAATCAACTCGACATGAGGTCCGATTTACCTGCCTTGACTCGAGAGCCATCCCGCGTTCCACATCACATCAAACAAGACCATGGTTTGACTTTCTTTAAGCAACTCCAGAGTTTCCCCGAAAAAAAACGTGCCAAGTCTAGACGAATATCAAGTTCATAGAGCCACTCAAATAATGCTCCTTGGACCCGCAAATTGCCTGGAATGGAGAGCTGATTGCCTGGCTTAGACTCAAAACGTATGCCAACTTTCCACAAGCCCCTCAATTGGGGGCTTCTCACATCAGTAGTTGTGAGGGCGGGACTCTGAGTTTGCTGCCTCAAATGGAATATACACCGAGAAGCCCTGACTCGAAAGGAGGCAGGGTTTCCTTGCAGTGGCTGGAATACAGGCTCCTCTATCATCTCACAAGTTGAAGGGATGTATGAATGCCCTGTGGAGTCCATAGAAAAAGGCCTAGGTCCCCGAAACCTTTCAATGGAATGCCTCACATGCCTTTGACACTTCGAGCGGCACGCAGAGTTTACTTCCTCAAAAGGTGACGATGCCTGACTCCTCTTGAATATTGAGAGGAATCCCCATATACCATGCTAGCTACTGGAAAGGGACCCTGGTCTCCTCTCCCGCCTCACCTCAAAGAGAGTCTCTTTGGCCCTGCCAAGCCTCGAAGAGATTCCTGAGGTGTCCCTCGTAACTCGACAGGAGTCCTGACGTCGCTGGGGAAAGACGAGTGTTGCAGGGCCATCCCCTCCGTAACTCGAGAATATACCCCAGGAACCCGCCGTAACTCGAGAAAAACCATGAGACTTCCCCCCAAAGCGAGATGAGGCCCGATTCCCCATCACTGCATGAAAAGCAATCCCGTGATACCAAAGAAACATGTATGGACCCTCGACATGCTTGATGGATCCCAAGACAGTCCGCAAGATCACTGTCACAAGTAGAGAGGGAACCTGAGGTCACACCAGCATCGCGAAGGAGTTCCAAGTACCCCAAGTCAACACGAGATGCGGCAGAATTCCCCAGCCTTGACTTCAGAGCCATCCCCTAATCCACATCAAACACGACCAGTGGCTTGACTTCCTTTAGGCAACACCAGAGGTTCCACGAGAACAACGTGCCAAGCCAAGAGGAATACCAAATTCAGAAGAGCAACTCCAGGTATGCTCCGTGTACCCCAAATTGCCGGGAGATGAGAGCTGATTGCCTGGCTTAGACTCAAGACATATGCCAAGTATCCACAAGCCACTCAAGAGGAGGCTTCTCTCAGCAGTAGGTGTGAGGGAGGGACCCTGAGTTTGCTGCCTCAAGTGGAATATATACCGAGAAGCCCTGACTCGAAAGGAGGCCGGGTTTCCTTGCAGTGGCTGTAATACAGGCTCCTCTTTCATCTCACAAGGTGAAGGGATGTCTGAATCCCCTGTGGAGTCCCTAGAGAAAGGTCTAGGTCCCCGACTCCTTTCAACGGAATGCCTCGCATGCTTTTTTTACACCTCGAGCGGCCCGCACAGTTCACTGCATCAAAAGCTGACGATGCCTGACTCCTCTTTAACATTAACAGGAATCCCAATATTCCTGTGGCTACTGGAAATGGACCCTTGGTCTCCCGCCTCACATCAAAGAAGCGTCCCTTTGCCAAGCCCTAGCCAAGCCTAGAAGAGATTCATAAGGTGTCCCTCATAACTAGATAGGAGTGCTGACGTCGCTGGGACCAACACGAGTGTTGAAGGGACCCCGCCCCCCGCCGTAACTCGAGATTATCCCCCCCAGTCCCCCCGCCGCAACTCGAAAAAAATGAGACTTCCCCCTCAAAGCGAAATGATGCCCGATTCCCCTTCAATGCATGCAGAGCAATCCCGTGATCCGCATGAAACATGTAAGAAGCCTCGACTTGCTTGTTGGATCTCGAGACAATCCCCAAGAACACTGTCACAAGTAGAGAGGAATCCTGAGGTCACACAAGCATCACGAAGTGGCTCCATGTACCCCAAATCAACTTGAGATGAGGCCCGCTTCCCTTAACTTGACTGCTGAGCCGTACCCCGATTCACAGCAAACACCACCAGTGGCGTGACTTTCTTTAGGCAACTCTAGAGGTTCCCCGAGAAACAACCTGCCAAGCCTAGAGAAATACAGAGTTCAGCAGAGCAACTCGAGGAATGCTCCGTGGACCGCAAATTGCCTGGAATGGAGAGCTGATTGCCTGGCTTAGACTCAAGACGTATGCCAACTTTCCACAAGTCCCTCAAGTGGGGGCTTGTCACATCAGTAGGTGTGAGGGAGGGACCCTGAGTTTTCTGCCTCAAGTGGAATATACACCGAGAAGCCCTGACTTTAAAGGAGGCCGGGTTTTCCTTGCAGTGGCTTGAATACAGGCTCATCTTTCATCTCACAAGGTGAAGGGATGTCTGATTCCCGAGTGGAGTCACTAGAGAAACCCTAAGTCCCCGACTCCTTTGACGGAATGCCTCACATGCCTTTGACACCTCGAGCGGCACGCAGAGTTCACTGCTTCAAAAGGTGACGATGCCTGACTGCTCTTGAACATTGAGAGAAATCCCAATATCACTGTGGCTCCTGGAAAGGGACCCTGGGTCTCCCAACTCACCTCGAGAAGCATCCCTTTGGCCCTGCCAAGCTGAAGAAGAGATTCCTGAAGTGTCCTTCATAACTGGACAGGAGTCATGACGTCGCTGGACAATCACGATTCTTAAAGGGCCATCCCCGCCGTAACTCGATAATATACCTCAGGTCCCCGCCGCAACTCGAGAAAAACCATGACACTTCTCCCTTAAAGCGAGATGAGGCCCGAGTCCCCCTGCAATGCATGCAGAGAAATCCCGTGATCTCCATGAAACCTGTAAGGACCTCGACTTGCTTGATGGATTTCCAGACAATCCGCAAGAACACTCTCACAATTAGAGAGGGACCCTGAGGTCACACAAGCATCGCGAAGGAGCTCCATGTACCCCACATCAAACAGAGATGAGGCCCGATTCCCCTGCCTTGACTCCAGCGCCATCCCCTGTTCCCCATCAAACACGACAGTGGCTTGACTTCCTTTATGCAACTCCAAAGGTTTCCCAGGAACAACGTGCCAAGTCTAGAGGAATACCAAGTTCACCAAGTTCATAGAGCCACTCGAGAAATGCTCCATGGACCCCAAATTGCCTGGAGATGAGAGCTGATTGCCTGGCTTAGACACAAGAAGGATGCCTACTTTCCACAAGCCCCTCTAGCGAAGGCTTCTCTCATCAGTAGGTGTTAGGGAGGGACCCTGAGTTTGCTGCCTCAAGTGGAATATACACCGAGAAGCCCTGACTCGAAAGGAGGCTGGGTTTCCTTACAGTGACTTGAATACAGGCTCCTCTATCATCTCACAAGGTGAAGGGATGACGGAATCCCCTGTGGAGTCCCTAGAGAAAGCCCTAGGTCCCCGACTCCTTTCGACGGAATGCCTCACATGCCTTTGACACCTCGAGCGGCACGCAGAGTTCACTGCTTCAAAAGGTGACGATGCCTGACTCCTCTTGAACATTGACAGGAATCCCCATATCCCTGAGCTACTGGAAAGGGTCCCTTGGTCTCCCGCCTCACCTCGAGAAGCGCCTTTGGCCCTGGCAAGCCTCGAAAAGATTCCTGATGTGTCCCTTGTAACTCGACAGGAGTCCTGACGTCGCTGGAGAAACACGACTGTTGAAGTGCCCCCCCCGCCGTATCTCGAGATTATACCCCAGGGCCGCACCGCAACTCGAGAAAAACCATGAGACTTTCCCCTCAAAGCGAGATGAGGCACCATTCTCTGGCACTGCATGCAGAGCAATCCCGTGATCCCCATAAAACTTGTAAGGAGCCTCTACTTGCTTGATGGATGTCGAGACAATCCGAAAGAACACTGTCACAAGTACAGAGGGACCCTGAGGTCACACCAGCATCACGAAGGAGCTCCATGTACCACAAATCAACTCGACATGAGGTCCGATTTACCTGCCTTGACTCGAGAGCCATCCCGCGTTCCACATCAAACAAGACCAATGGTTTGACTTTCTTTAAGCAACTCCAGAGTTTCCCCGAGAAAAACGTGCCAAGTCTAGACGAATATCAAGTTCATAGAGCCACTCTCAAATAATGCTCCTTGGACCCGCAAATTGCCTGGAATGGAGAGCTGATTGCCTGGCTTAGACTCAAAAAAACAACTTTCCACAATGCCAACTTTCCACAAGCCCCTCAATTGGGGGCTTCTCACATCAGTAGTTGTGAGGGCGGGACTCTGAGTTTGCTGCCTCAAATGGAATATACACCGAGAAGCCCTGACTCGAAAGGAGGCAGGGTTTCCTTGCAGTGGCTGGAATACAGGCTCCTCTATCATCTCACAAGTTGAAGGGATGTATGAATGCCCTGTGGAGTCCATAGAAAAAGGCCTAGGTCCCCGAAACCTTTCAATGGAATGCCTCACATGCCTTTGACACTTCGAGCGGCACGCAGAGTTTACTTCCTCAAAAGGTGACGATGCCTGACTCCTCTTGAATATTGAGAGGAATCCCCATATACATGAGCTACTGGAAAGGGACCCTGGTTCTCCCGCCTCACCTCAAAGAGAGTCTCTTTGGCCCTGCCAAGCCTCGAAGAGATTCCTGAGTGTCCTGAGGTGTCCCTCGTAACTCGACAGGAGTCCTGACGTCGCTGGGGAAAGACGAGTGTTGCAGGGCCATCCCCTCCGTAACTCGAGAATATACCCCAGGAACCCGCCGTAACTCGAGAAAAACCATGAGACTTCCCCCCAAAGCGAGATGAGGATTCCCCCGATTCCCCATCACTGCATGAAAAGCAATCCCGTGATACCAAAGAAACATGTATGGACCCTCGACATGCTTGATGGATCCCAAGACAGTCCGCAAGATCACTGTCACAAGTAGAGAGGGAACCTGAGGTCACACCAGCATCGCGAAGGAGTTCCAAGTACCCCAAGTCAACACGAGATGCGGCAGAATTCCCCAGCCTTGACTTCAGAGCCATCCCCTAATCCACATCAAACACGACCAGTGGCTTGACTTCCTTTAGGCAACACCAGAGGTTCCACGAGAACAACGTGCCAAGCCAAGAGGAATACCAAATTCAGAAGAGCAACTCCAGGTATGCTATGCTCCGTGTACCCCAAATTGCGGGGGAGATGAGAGCTGATTGCCTGGCTTAGACTCAAGACATATGCCAAGTATCCACAAGCCACTCAAGAGGAGGCTTCTCTCAGCAGTAGGTGTGAGGGAGGGACCCTGAGTTTGCTGCCTCAAGTGGAATATATACCGAGAAGCCCTGACTCGAAAGGAGGCCGGGTTTCCTTGCAGTGGCTGTAATACAGGCTCCTCTTTCATCTCACAAGGTGAAGGGATGTCTGAATCCCCTGTGGAGTCCCTAGAGAAAGGTCTAGGTCCCCGACTCCTTTCAACGGAATGCCTCGCATGCTTTTTACACCTCGAGCGGCCCGCACAGTTCACTGCATCAAAAGCTGACGATGCCTGACTCCTCTTTAACATTAACAGGAATCCCAATATTCCTGTGGCTACTGGAAATGGACCCTTGGTCTCCCGCCTCACATCAAAGAAGCGTCCCTTTGGCCCTGCCAAGCCTAGAAGAGAGATCATAAGGTGTCCCTCATACTACTAGATAGGACGTCGCTGACGTCGCTGGACCAACACGAGTGTTGAAGGGACATCCCCGCCGTAACTCGAGATTATACCCCAGGTCCCCGCCGCAACTCGAGAAAAACCATGAGACTTCCCCCTCAAAGCGAAATGATGCCCGATTCCCCTTCAATGCATGCAGAGCAATCCCGTGATCCGCATGAAACATGTAAGAAGCCTCGACTTGCTTGTTGGATCTCGAGACAATCCCCAAGAACACTGTCACAAGTAGAGAGGAATCCTGAGGTCACACAAGCATCACGAAGTGGCTCCATGTACCCCAAATCAACTTGAGATGAGGCCCGCTTCCCTTAACTTGACTGCTGAGCCGTACCCCGATTCACAGCAAACACCACCAGTGGCGTGACTTTCTTTAGGCAACTCTAGAGGTTCCCCGAGAACAACCTGCCAAGCCTAGAGAAATACAGAGTTCAGCAGAGCAACTCGAGGAATGAATGCTCCGTGGACCAAAAATTGCCTGGAATGGAGAGCTGATTGCCTGGCTTAGACTCAAGACGTATGCCAACTTTCCACAAGTCCCTCAAGTGGGGGCTTGTCACATCAGTAGGTGTGAGGGAGGGACCCTGAGTTTTCTGCCTCAAGTGGAATATACACCGAGAAGCCCTGACTTTAAAGGAGGCCGGGTTTCCTTGCAGTGGCTTGAATACAGGCTCATCTTTCATCTCACAAGGTGAAGGGATGTCTGATTCCCGAGTGGAGTCACTAGAGAAACCCTAAGTCCCCGACTCCTTTGACGGAATGCCTCACATGCCTTTGACACCTCGAGCGGCACGCAGAGTTCACTGCTTCAAAAGGTGACGATGCCTGACTGCTCTTGAACATTGAGAGAAATCCCAATATCACTGTGGCTCCTGGAAAGGGACCCTGGGTCTCCCAACTCACCTCGAGAAGCATCCCTTTGGCCCTGCCAAGCCTCGAAGAGATTCCTGAAGTGTCCTTCATAACACTGGACAGGAGTCATGACGTCGCTGGACAATCAATCATTCTTAAAGGGCCATCCCCGCCGTAACTCCATAATATACCTCAGGTCCCCGCCGAAACTCGAGAAAAACCATGACACTTCCCCTTAAAGCGAGATGAGGCCCGAGTCCCCTGCAATGCATGCAGAGAAATCCCGTGATCTCCATGAAACTGTAAGGACCTCGACTTGCTTGATGGATTTCCAGACAATCCGCAAGAACACTCTCACAATTAGAGAGGGACCCTGAGGTCACACAAGCATCGCGAAGGAGCTCCATGTACCCCACATCAAACAGAGATGAGGCCCGATTCCCCTGCCTTGACTCCAGCGCCATCCCCTGTTCCCCATCAAACACGACAGTGGCTTGACTTCCTTTATGCAACTCCAAAGGTTTCCCAGGAACAACGTGCCAAGTCTAGAGGAATACCAAGTTCATAGAGCCACTCGAGAAATGCTCCATGGACCCCAAATTGCCTGGAGATGAGAGCTGATTGCCTGGCAAGAAGGCTTAGACACAAGAAGGATGCCTACTTTCCACAAGCCCCTCTAGCGAAGGCTTCTCTCATCAGTAGGTGTTAGGGAGGGACCCTGAGTTTGCTGCCTCAAGTGGAATATACACCGAGAAGCCCTGACTCGAAAGGAGGCTGGGTTTCCTTACAGTGACTTGAATACAGGCTCCTCTATCATCTCACAAGGTGAAGGGATGACGGAATCCCCTGTGGAGTCCCTAGAGAAAGCCCTAGGTCCCCGACTCCTTTCGACGGAATGCCTCACATGCCTTTGACACCTCGAGCGGCACGCAGAGTTCACTGCTTCAAAAGGTGACGATGCCTGACTCCTCTTGAACATTGACAGGAATCCCCATATCCCTGAGCTACTGGAAAGGGTCCCTTGGTCTCCCGCCTCACCTCGAGAAGCGTCCCTTTGGCCCTGGCAAGCCTCGAAAAGATTCCTGATGTGTCCCTTGTAACTCGACAGGAGTCCTGACGTCGCTGGAGAAAAACACGACTGTTGAAGTGCCATCCCCGCCGTATCTCGAGATTATACCCCCCAGGGCCGCACCGCAACTCGAGAAAAACCATGAGACTTTCCCCTCAAAGCGAGATGAGGCACCATTCTCTGGCACTGCATGCAGAGCAATCCCGTGATCCCCATAAAACTTGTAAGGAGCCTCTACTTGCTTGATGGATGTCGAGACAATCCGAAAGAACACTGTCACAAGTACAGAGGGACCCTGAGGTCACACCAGCATCACGAAGGAGCTCCATGTACCACAAATCAACTCGACATGAGGTCCGATTTACCTGCCTTGACTCGAGAGCCATCCCGCGTTCCACATCAAACAAGACCAATGGTTTGACTTTCTTTAAGCAACTCCAGAGTTTCCCCGAGAAAAACGTGCCAAGTCTAGACGAATATCAAGTTCATAGAGCCACTCAAATAATGCTCCTTGGACCCGCAAATTGCCTGGAATGGAGAGCTGATTGCCTGGCTTAGACTCAAAACAAAACGTATGCCAACTTTCCACAAGCCCCTCAATTGGGGGCTTCTCACATCAGTAGTTGTGAGGGCGGGACTCTGAGTTTGCTGCCTCAAATGGAATATACACCGAGAAGCCCTGACTCGAAAGGAGGCAGGGTTTCCTTGCAGTGGCTGGAATACAGGCTCTCTCTATCATCTCACAAGTTGAAGGGATGTATGAATCCCCTGTGGAGTCCATAGAAAAAGGCCTAGGTCCCCGAAACCTTTCAATGGAATGCCTCACATGCCTTTGACACTTCGAGCGGCACGCAGAGTTTACTTCCTCAAAAGGTGACGATGCCTGACTCCTCTTGAATATTGAGAGGAATCCCCATATACATGAGCTACTGGAAAGGGACCCTGGTCTCTCCCGCCTCACCTCAAAGAGAGTCTCTTTGGCCCTGCCAAGCCTCGAAGAGATTCCTGAGGTGTCCCTCGTAACTCGACAGGAGTCCTGACGTCGCTGGGGGGGAAAGACGATGTTGCAGGGCCATCCCCTCCGTAACTCGAGAATATACCCCAGAAAAACCCCCGCCGTAACTCGAGAAAAAAACCATGAGACTTCCCCCCAAAGCGAGATGAGGCCCCCGATTCCCCATCACTGCATGAAAAGCAATCCCGTGATACCAAAGAAACATGTATGGACCCTCGACATGCTTGATGGATCCCAAGACAGTCCGCAAGATCACTGTCACAAGTAGAGAGGGAACCTGAGGTCACACCAGCATCGCGAAGGAGTTCCAAGTACCCCAAGTCAACACGAGATGCGGCAGAATTCCCCAGCCTTGACTTCAGAGCCATCCCCTAATCCACATCAAACACGACCAGTGGCTTGACTTCCTTTAGGCAACACCAGAGGTTCCACGAGAACAACGTGCCAAGCCAAGAGGAATACCAAATTCAGAAGAGCAACTCCAGGTATGCTCCGTGTACCCCAAATTGCCGGGAGATGAGAGCTGATTGCCTGGCTTAGACTCAAGACATATGCCAATGCCAATCCATCCACAAGCCACTCAAGAGGAGGCTTCTCTCAGCAGTAGGTGTGAGGGAGGGACCCTGAGTTTGCTGCCTCAAGTGGAATATATACCGAGAAGCCCTGACTCGAAAGGAGGCCGGGTTTCCTTGCAGTGGCTGTAATACAGGCTCCTCTTTCATCTCACAAGGTGAAGGGATGTCTGAATCCCCTGTGGAGTCCCTAGAGAAAGGTCTAGGTCCCCGACTCCTTTCAACGGAATGCCTCGCATGCTTTTTACACCTCGAGCGGCCCGCACAGTTCACTGCATCAAAAGCTGACGATGCCTGACTCCTCTTTAACATTAACAGGAATCCCAATATTCCTGTGGCTACTGGAAATGGACCCTTGGTCTCCCGCCTCACATCAAAGAAGCGTCCCTTTGGCCCTGCCAAGCCTAGAAGAGATTCATAAGGTGTCCCTCATAACTAGATAGGAGTGCTGACGTCGCTGGACCAACACGAGTGTTGAAGGGACATCCCCGCCGTAACTCGAGATTATCCCCCGCCCCCAGGTCCCCGCCGCAACTCGAGAAAAACCATGAGACTTCCCCCTCAAAGCGAAATGATGCCCGATTCCCCTTCAATGCATGCAGAGCAATCCCGTGATCCGCATGAAACATGTAAGAAGCCTCGACTTGCTTGTTGGATCTCGAGACAATCCCCAAGAACACTGTCACAAGTAGAGAGGAATCCTGAGGTCACACAAGCATCACGAAGTGGCTCCATGTACCCCAAATCAACTTGAGATGAGGCCCGCTTCCCTTAACTTGACTGCTGAGCCGTACCCCGATTCACAGCAAACACCACCAGTGGCGTGACTTTCTTTAGGCAACTCTAGAGGTTCCCCGAGAACAACCTGCCAAGCCTAGAGAAATACAGAGTTCAGCAGAGCAACTCGAGGAATGCTCCGTGGACCGCAAATTGCCTGGAATGGAGAGCTGATTGCCTGGCTTAGACTCAAGACGTATGCCAACTTTCCACAAAGCCCCTCAAGTGGGGGCTTGTCACATCAGTAGGTGTGAGGGAGGGACCCTGAGTTTTCTGCCTCAAGTGGAATATACACCGAGAAGCCCTGACTTTAAAGGAGGCCGGGTTTCCTTGCAGTGGCTTGAATACAGGCTCATCTTTCATCTCACAAGGTGAAGGGATGTCTGATTCCCGAGTGGAGTCACTAGAGAAACCCTAAGTCCCCGACTCCTTTGACGGAATGCCTCACATGCCTTTGACACCTCGAGCGGCACGCAGAGTTCACTGCTTCAAAAGGTGACGATGCCTGACTGCTCTTGAACATTGAGAGAAATCCCAATATCACTGTGGCTCCTGGAAAGGGACCCTGGGTCTCCCAACTCACCTCGAGAAGCATCCCTTTGGCCCTGCCAAGCCTCGAAGAGATTCCTGAAGTGTCCTTCATAACTGGACAGGAGTCATGACGTCGCTGGACAATCACGATTCTTAAAGGGCCATCCCCGCCGTAACTCCATAATATATATACCTCAGGTCCCCCGCCGCAACTCGAGAAAAACCATGACACTTCTCCCTTAAAGCGAGATGAGGCCCGATGTCCCCTGCAATGCATGCAGAGAAATCCCGTGATCTCCATGAAACCTGTAAGGACCTCGACTTGCTTGATGGATTTCCAGACAATCCGCAAGAACACTCTCACAATTAGAGAGGGACCCTGAGGTCACACAAGCATCGCGAAGGAGCTCCATGTACCCCACATCAAACAGAGATGAGGCCCGATTCCCCTGCCTTGACTCCAGCGCCATCCCCTGTTCCCCATCAAACACGACAGTGGCTTGACTTCCTTTATGCAACTCCAAAGGTTTCCCAGGAACAACGTGCCAAGTCTAGAGGAATACCAAGTTCATAGAGCCACTCGAGAAATGCTCCATGGACCCCAAATTGCCTGGAGATGAGAGCTGATTGCCTGGCTTAGACACAAGAAGGATGCCTACTTTCCACAAGCCCCTCTAGCGCTTCTCTCATCAGTAGGTGTTAGGGGGAGGGACCCTGAGTTTGCTGCCTCAAGTGGAATATACACCGAGAAGCCCTGACTCGAAAGGAGGCTGGGTTTCCTTACAGTGACTTGAATACAGGCTCCTCTATCATCTCACAAGGTGAAGGGATGACGGAATCCCCTGTGGAGTCCCTAGAGAAAGCCCTAGGTCCCCGACTCCTTTCGACGGAATGCCTCACATGCCTTTGACACCTCGAGCGGCACGCAGAGTTCACTGCTTCAAAAGGTGACGATGCCTGACTCCTCTTGAACATTGACAGGAATCCCCATATCCCTGAGCTACTGGAAAGGGTCCCTTGGTCTCCCGCCTCACCTCGAGAAGCGTCCCTTTGGCCCTGGCAAGCCTCGAAAAGATTCCTGATGTGTCCCTTGTAACTCGACAGGAGTCCTGACGTCGCTGGAGAAACACGACTGTTGAAGTGCCATCCCCGCCGTATCTCGAGATTATACCCCAGGGCCGCACCGCAACAACTCGAGAAAAACCATGAGACTTTCCCCTCAAAGCGAGATGAGGCACCATTCTCTGGCACTGCATGCAGAGCAATCCCGTGATCCCCATAAAACTTGTAAGGAGCCTCTACTTGCTTGATGGATGTCGAGACAATCCGAAAGAACACTGTCACAAGTACAGAGGGACCCTGAGGTCACACCAGCATCACGAAGGAGCTCCATGTACCACAAATCAACTCGACATGAGGTCCGATTTACCTGCCTTGACTCGAGAGCCATCCCGCGTTCCACATCAAACAAGACCAATGGTTTGACTTTCTTTAAGCAACTCCAGAGTTTCCCCGAGAAAAACGTGCCAAGTCTAGACGAATATCAAGTTCATAGAGCCACTCAAATAATGCTCCTTGGACCCGCAAATTGCCTGGAATGGAGAGCTGATTGCCTGGCTTAGACTCAAAAAACGTATGCCAACTTTCCACAAGCCCCTCAATTGGGGGCTTCTCACATCAGTAGTTGTGAGGGCGGGACTCTGAGTTTGCTGCCTCAAATGGAATATACACCGAGAAGCCCTGACTCGAAAGGAGGCAGGGTTTCCTTGCAGTGGCTGGAATACAGGCTCCTCTATCATCTCACAAGTTGAAGGGATGTATGAATGCCCTGTGGAGTCCATAGAAAAAGGCCTAGGTCCCCGAAACCTTTCAATGGAATGCCTCACACATGCCTTTGACACTTCGAGCGGCACGCAGAGTTTACTTCCTCAAAAGGTGACGATGCCTGACTCCTCTTGAATATTGAGAGGAATCCCCATATACATGAGCTACTGGAAAGGGACCCTGGTTCTCCCGCCTCACCTCAAAGAGAGTCTCTTTGGCCCTGCCAAGCCTCGAAGAGATTCCTGAGGTGTCCCTCGTAACTCGACAGGAGTCCTGACGTCGCTGGGGAAAGACGAGTGTTGCAGGGCCATCCCCTCCGTAACTCGAGAATATACCCCAGGAACCCGCCGTAACTCGAGAGAAAAACATGAGACTTCCCCCAAAGCGAAAGCGAGATGATTCCCCCCGATTCCCCTGCATGCATGAAAAGCAATCCCGTGATAAAGAAAAAGAAACATGTATGGACCCTCGACATGCTTGATGGATCCCAAGACAGTCCGCAAGATCACTGTCACAAGTAGAGAGGGAACCTGAGGTCACACCAGCATCGCGAAGGAGTTCCAAGTACCCCAAGTCAACACGAGATGCGGCAGAATTCCCCAGCCTTGACTTCAGAGCCATCCCCTAATCCACATCAAACACGACCAGTGGCTTGACTTCCTTTAGGCAACACCAGAGGTTCCACGAGAACAACGTGCCAAGCCAAGAGGAATACCAAATTCAGAAGAGCAACTCCAGGTATGCTCCGTGTACCCCAAATTGCCGGGAGATGAGAGCTGATTGCCTGGCTTAGACTCAAGACATATGCCAAGTATCCACAAGCCACTCAAGAGGAGGCTTCTCTCTCAGCAGTGTGAGGGAGGACACCCCTTTTTGCTGCCTCAAGTGGAATATATACCGAGAAGCCCTGACTCGAAAGGAGGCCGGGTTTCCTTGCAGTGGCTGTAATACAGGCTCCTCTTTCATCTCACAAGGTGAAGGGATGTCTGAATCCCCTGTGGAGTCCCTAGAGAAAGGTCTAGGTCCCCGACTCCTTTCAACGGAATGCCTCGCATGCTTTTTACACCTCGAGCGGCCCGCACAGTTCACTGCATCAAAAGCTGACGATGCCTGACTCCTCTTTAACATTAACAGGAATCCCAATATTCCTGTGGCTACTGGAAATGGACCCTTGGTCTCCCGCCTCACATCAAAGAAGCGTCCCTTTGGCCCTGCCAAGCCTAGAAGAGATTCATAAGGTGTCCCTCATAACTAGATAGGAGTGCTGACGTCGCTGGACCAACACGAGTGTTGAAGGGACATCCCCGCCGTAACTCGAGATTATACCCCAGGTCCCCGCCGCAACTCGAGAAAAACCATGAGACTCCCCCTCAAAGCGAAATGATGCCCGATTCCCCTTCAATGCATGCAGAGCAATCCCGTGATCCGCATGAAACATGTAAGAAGCCTCGACTTGCTTGTTGGATCTCGAGACAATCCCCAAGAACACTGTCACAAGTAGAGAGGAATCCTGAGGTCACACAAGCATCACGAAGTGGCTCCATGTACCCCAAATCAACTTGAGATGAGGCCCGCTTCCCTTAACTTGACTGCTGAGCCGTACCCCGATTCACAGCAAACACCACCAGTGGCGTGACTTTCTTTAGGCAACTCTAGAGGTTCCCCGAGAACAACCTGCCAAGCCTAGAGAAATACAGAGTTCAGCAGAGCAACTCGAGGAATGCTCCGTGGACCGCAAATTGCCTGGAATGGAGAGCTGATTGCCTGGCTTAGACTCAAGACGTATGCCAACTTTCCACAAGTCCCTCAAGTGGGGGCTTGTCACATCAGTAGGTGTGAGGGAGGGACCCTGAGTTTTCTGCCTCAAGTGGTGGAATATACACCGAGAAGCCCTGACTTTAAAGGAGGCCGGGTTTCCTTGCAGTGGCTTGAATACAGGCTCATCTTTCATCTCACAAGGTGAAGGGATGTCTGATTCCCGAGTGGAGTCACTAGAGAAACCCTAAGTCCCCGACTCCTTTGACGGAATGCCTCACATGCCTTTGACACCTCGAGCGGCACGCAGAGTTCACTGCTTCAAAAGGTGACGATGCCTGACTGCTCTTGAACATTGAGAGAAATCCCAATATCACTGTGGCTCCTGGAAAGGGACCCTGGGTCTCCCAACTCACCTCGAGAAGCATCCCTTTGGCCCTGCCAAGCCTCGAAGAGATTCCTGAAGTGTCCTTCATAACTGGACAGGAGTCATGACGTCGCTGGACAATCACGATTCTTAAAGGGCCATCCCCGCCGTAACTCGATAATATACCTCAGGTCCCCGCCGCAACTCGAGAAAAACCATGACACTTCTCCCTTAAAGCGAGATGAGGCCCCCGAGTCCCCTGCAATGCATGCAGAGAAATCCCGTGATCTCCATGAAACCTGTAAGGACCTCGACTTGCTTGATGGATTTCCAGACAATCCGCAAGAACACTCTCACAATTAGAGAGGGACCCTGAGGTCACACAAGCATCGCGAAGGAGCTCCATGTACCCCACATCAAACAGAGATGAGGCCCGATTCCCCTGCCTTGACTCCAGCGCCATCCCCTGTTCCCCATCAAACACGACAGTGGCTTGACTTCCTTTATGCAACTCCAAAGGTTCCCAGGAACAACGTGCCAAGTCTAGAGGAATACCAAGTTCATAGAGCCACTCGAGAAATGCTCCATGGACCCCAAATTGCCTGGAGATGAGAGCTGATTGCCTGGCTTAGACACAAGAAGGATGCCTACTTTCCACAAGCCCCTCTAGCGAAGGCTTCTCTCATCAGTAGGTGTTAGGGAGGGACCCTGAGTTTGCTGCCTCAAGTGGAATATACACCGAGAAGCCCTGACTCGACTCGAAAGGAGGCTGGGTTTCCTTACAGTGACTTGAATACAGGCTCCTCTATCATCTCACAAGGTGAAGGGACGGAATCCCCTGTGGAGTCCCTAGAGAAAGCCCTAGGTCCCCGACTCCTTTCGACGGAATGCCTCACATGCCTTTGACACCTCGAGCGGCACGCAGAGTTCACTGCTTCAAAAGGTGACGATGCCTGACTCCTCTTGAACATTGACAGGAATCCCCATATCCCTGAGCTACTGGAAAGGGTCCCTTGGTCTCCCGCCTCACCTCGAGAAGCGTCCCTTTGGCCCTGGCAAGCCTCGAAAAGATTCCTGATGTGTCCCTTGTAACTCGACAGGAGTCCTGACGTCGCTGGAGAAACACGACTGTTGAAGTGCCATCCCCGCCGTATCTCGAGATATACCCCAGGGCCGCACCGCAACTCGAGAAAAACCATGAGACTTTCCCCTCAAAGCGAGATGAGGCACCATTCTCTGGCACTGCATGCAGAGCAGCAATCCCGTGATCCCCATAAAACTTGTAAGGAGCCTCTACTTGCTTGATGGATGTCGAGACAATCCGAAAGAACACTGTCACAAGTACAGAGGGACCCTGAGGTCACACCAGCATCACGAAGGAGCTCCATGTACCACAAATCAACTCGAGATGAGGTCCGATTTCCCCTGCCTTGACTCGAGAGCCATCCCGCGTTCCACATCAAACAAGACCAATGGTTTGACTTTCTTTAAGCAACTCCAGAGTTTCCCCGAGAAAAAAAACGTGCCAAGTCTAGACGAATATCAAGTTCATAGAGCCACTCAAAAATGCTCCTTGGACCCGCAAATTGCCTGGAATGAGAGCTGATTGCCTGGCTTAGACTCAAAACGTATGCCAACTTTCCACAAGCCCCTCAATTGGGGGCTTCTCACATCAGTAGTTGTGAGGGCGGGACTCTGAGTTTGCTGCCTCAAATGGAATATACACCGAGAAGCCCTGACTCGAAAGGAGGGGGTTTCCTTGCAGTGGCTGAATACAGGCTCCTCTATCATCTCACAAGTTGAAGGGATGTATGAATCCCCTGTGGAGTCCATAGAAAAAGGCCTAGGTCCCCGAAACCTTTCAATGGAATGCCTCACATGCCTTTGACACTTCGAGCGGCACGCAGAGTTTACTTCCTCAAAAAAAGGTGACGATGCCTGACTCCTCTTGAATATTGAGAGGAATCCCCATATACATGAGCTACTGGAAAGGGACCCTGGGTCTCTCCCGCCTCACCTCAAAGAGAGTCTCTTTGGCCCTGCCAAGCCTCGAAGAGATTCCTGAGGTGTCCCTCGTAACTCGACAGGAGTCCTGACGTCGCTGGGGAAAGACGAGTGTTGCAGGGCCATCCCCTCCGTAACTCGAGAATATACCCCAGGAACCCCCCGCCGTAACTCGAGAAAAACCATGAGACTTCCCCCCAAAGCGAGATGAGGCCCGATTCCCCATCACTGCATGAAAAGCAATCCCGTGATACCAAAAAAAACATGTAAGGACCCTCGACATGCTTGATGGATCCCAAGACAGTCCGCAAGATCACTGTCACAAGTAGAGAGGGAACCTGAGGTCACACCAGCATCGCGAAGGAGTTTCCAGTACCCCAATCAACACGAGATGCGGCAGAATTCCCCAGCCTTGACTTCAGAGCCATCCCCTAATCCACATCAAACACGACCAGTGGCTTGACTTCCTTTAGGCAACACCAGAGGTTCCACGAGAACAACGTGCCAAGCCAAGAGGAATACCAAATTCAGAAGAGCAACTCCAGGTATGCTCCGTGACCCCAAATTGCCTGGAGATGAGAGCTGATTGCCTGGCTTAGACTCAAGACATATGCCAAGTATCCACAAGCCACTCAAGAGGAGGCTTCTCTCAGCAGTAGGTGTGAGGGAGGGACCCTGAGTTTGCTGCCTCAAGTGGAATATATACCGAGAAGCCCTGACTCGAAAGGAGGCCGGGTTTCCTTGCAGTGGCTGTAATACAGGCTCCTCTTTCATCTCACAAGGTGAAGGGATGTCTGAATCCCCTGTGGAGTCCCTAGAGAAAGGTCTAGGTCCCCGACTCCTTTCAACGGAATGCCTCGCATGCTTTTGACACCTCGAGCGGCCCGCACAGTTCACTGCATCAAAAGCTGACGATGCCTGACTCCTCTTGAACATTAACAGGAATCCCAATATTCCTGTGGCTACTGGAAAGGGACCCTTGGTCTCCCGCCCTCACATCAAAGAAGCGTCCCTTTGGCCCTGCCAAGCCTAGAAGAGATTCATAAGGTGTCCCTCATAACTAGATAGGAGTGCTGACGTCGCTGGACCAACACGAGTGTTGAAGGGACATCCCCGCCGTAACTCGAGATTATACCCCAGGTCCCCGCCGCAACTCGAGAAAAACCATGAGACTTCCCCCTCAAAGCGAAATGATGCCCGATTCCCCTTCAATGCATGCAGAGCAATCCCGTGATCCGCATGAAACATGTAAGAAGAAGCCTCGACTTGCTTGTTGGATCTCGAGACAATCCCCAAGAACACTGTCACAAGTAGAGAGGAACCCTGAGGTCACACAAGCATCACGAAGTGGCTCCATGTACCCCAAATCAACTTGAGATGAGGCCCGCTTCCCTTGACTTGACTGCTGAGCCGTACCCCGATTCACAGCAAACACCACCAGTGGCGTGACTTTCTTTAGGCAACTCTAGAGGTTCCCCGAGAACAACCTGCCAAGCCTAGAGAAATACAGAGTTCAGCAGAGCAACTCGAGGAATGCTCCGTGGACCGCAAATTGCCTGGAATGGAGAGCTGATTGCCTGGCTTAGACTCAAGACGTATGCCAACTTTCCACAAGTCCCTCAAGTGGGGGCTTGTCACATCAGTAGGTGTGAGGGAGGGACCCTGAGTTTTCTGCCTCAAGTGGAATATACACCGAGAAGCCCTGACTTTAAAGGAGGCCGGGTTTCCTTGCAGTGGCTTGAATACAGGCTCATCTTTCATCTCACAAGGTGAAGGGATGTCTGAATCCGAGAGTGGAGTCACTAGAGAAACCCTAAGTCCCCGACTCCTTTGACGGAATGCCTCACATGCCTTTGACACCTCGAGCGGCACGCAGAGTTCACTGCTTCAAAAGGTGACGATGCCTGACTGCTCTTGAACATTGAGAGAAATCCCAATATCACTGTGGCTCCTGGAAAGGGACCCTGGGTCTCCCAACTCACCTCGAGAAGCATCCCTTTGGCCCTGCCAAGCCTCGAAGAGATTCCTGAAGTGTCCTTCATAACTGGACAGGAGTCATGACGTCGCTGGACAATCACGATTCTTAAAGGGCCATCCCCGCCGTAACTCGATAATATACCTCAGGTCCCCGCCGCAACTCGAGAAAAACCATGACACTTCCCCTTAAAGCGAGATGAGGCCCGAGTCCCCTGCAATGCATGCAGAGAAATCCCGTGATCTCCATGAAACATGTAAGGACCTCGACTTGCTTGATGGATTTTCCAGACAATCCGCAAGAACACTGTCACAATTAGAGAGGGACCCTGAGGTCACACAAGCATCGCGAAGGAGCTCCATGTACCCCACATCAAACAGAGATGAGGCCCGATTCCCCTGCCTTGACTCCAGCGCCATCCCCTGTTCCCCATCAAACACGACAGTGGCTTGACTTCCTTTATGCAACTCCAAGGTTTCCCCAGAGAACAACGTGCCAAGTCTAGAGGAATACCAAGTTCATAGAGCCACTCGAGAAATGCTCCGTGGACCCCAAATTGCCTGGAGATGAGAGCTGATTGCCTGGCTTAGACACAAGAAGGATGCCTACTTTCCACAAGCCCCTCTAGCGAAGGCTTCTCTCATCAGTAGGTGTTAGGGAGGGACCCTGAGTTTGCTGCCTCAAGTGGAATATACACCGAGAAGCCCTGACTCGAAAGGAGGCTGGGTTTCCTTACAGTGACTTGAATACAGGCTCCTCTATCATCTCACAAGGTGAAGGGATGACGGAATCCCCTGTGGAGTCCCTAGAGAAAGCCCTAGGTCCCCGACTCCTTTCGACGGAATGCCTCACATGCCTTTGACACCTCGAGCGGCACGCAGAGTTCACTGCTTCAAAAGGTGACGATGCCTGACTCCTCTTGAACATTGACAGGAATCCCCATATCCCTGAGCTACTGGAAAGGGTCCCTTGGTCTCCCGCCTCACCTCGAGAAGCGTCCCTTTGGCCCTGCAAGCCTCGAAGAGATTCCTGATGTGTCCCTTGTAACTCGACAGGAGTCCTGACGTCGCTGGAGAAACACGACTGTTGAAGTGCCATCCCCGCCGTATCTCGAGATATACCCCAGGGCACCGCACCGCAACTCGAGAAAAACCATGAGACTTTCCCCTCAAAGCGAGATGAGGCACCATTCTCTGGCACTGCATGCAGAGCAATCCCGTGATCCCCATAAAACTTGTAAGGAGCCTCTACTTGCTTGATGGATGTCGAGACAATCCGAAAGAAAGAACACTGTCACAAGTACAGAGGGACCCTGAGGTCACACCAGCATCACGAAGGAGCTCCATGTACCACAAATCAACTCGAGATGAGGCCCGATTCCCCTGCCTTGACTCGAGAGCCATCCCGCGTTCCACATCAAACAAGACCAATGGTTTGACTTTCTTTAAGCAACTCCAGAGTTTCCCCGAGAAAAACGTGCCAAGTCTAGACGAATATCAAGTTCATAGAGCCACTCAAATAATGCTCCTTGGACCCGCAAATTGCCTGGAGATGGAGAGCTGATTGCCTGGCTTAGACTCAAAACGTATGCCAACTTTCCACAAGCCCCTCAATTGGGGGCTTCTCTCATCAGTAGTTGTGAGGGCGGGACTCTGAGTTTGCTGCCTCAAATGGAATATACACCGAGAAGCCCTGACTCGAAAGGAGGCAGGGTTTCCTTGCAGTGGCTGAATACAGGCTCCTCTATCATCTCACAAGTTGAAGGGATGTATGAATCCCCTGTGGAGTCATAGAAAAAAGGCCTAGGTCCCCGAAACCTTTCAATGGAATGCCTCACATGCCTTTGACACTTCGAGCGGCACGCAGAGTTTACTTCCTCAAAAGGTGACGATGCCTGACTCCTCTTGAATATTGAGAGGAATCCCCATATACATGAGCTACTGGAAAGGGACCCTGGTCTCCCGCCTCACCTCAAAGAGAGTCTCTTTGGCCCTGCCAAGCCTCGAAGAGATTCCTGAGGTGTCCCTCGTAACTCGACAGGAGTCCTGACGTCGCTGGGGAAAGACGAGTGTTGCAGGGCCATCCCCTCCGTAACTCGAGAATATACCCCAGGACCCCGCCGTAACTCGAGAAAAACCATGAGACTTCCCCCCAAAGCGAGATGAGGCCCGATTCCCCATCACTGCATGAAAAGCAATCCCGTGATACCAAAGAAACATGTAAGGACCCTCGACTTGCTTGATGGATCCCAAGACAGTCCGCAAGATCACTGTCACAAGTAGAGGGAACCTGAGGTCACACCAGCATCGCGAAGGAGTTCCATGTACCCCAAATCAACACGAGATGCGGCAGAATTCCCCAGCCTTGACTTCAGAGCCATCCCCTAATCCACATCAAACACGACCAGTGGCTTGACTTCCTTTAGGCAACACCAGAGGTTCCACGAGAACAACGTGCCAAGCCTAGAGGAATACCAAATTCAGAAGAGCAACTCCAGGTATGCTCCGTGGACCCCAAATTGCCGGGAGATGAGAGCTGATTGCCTGGCTTAGACTCAAGACATATGCCAAGTATCCACAAGCCACTCAAGAGGAGGCTTCTCTCAGCAGTAGGTGTGAGGGAGGGACCCTGAGTTTGCTGCCTCAAGTGGAATATATACCGAGAAGCCCTGACTCGAAAGGAGGCCGGGTTTCCTTGCAGTGGCTGAATACAGGCTCCTCTTTCATCTCACAAGGTGAAGGGATGTCTGAATCCCCTGTGGAGTCCCTAGAGAAAGGTCTCGTCCCCGACTCCTTTCAACGGAATGCCTCGCATGCTTTTGACACCTCGAGCGGCCCGCACAGTTCACTGCATCAAAAGCTGACGATGCCTGACTCCTCTTGAACATTAACAGGAATCCCAATATTCCCTGTGGCTACTGGAAAGGGACCCTTGGTCTCCCGCCTCACATCAAAGAAGCGTCCCTTTGGCCCTGCCAAGCCTAGAAGAGATTCATAAGGTGTCCCTCATAACTAGATAGGAGTCCTGACGTCGCTGGACCAACACGAGTGTTGAAGGGACATCCCCGCCGTAACTCGAGATTATACCCCAGGTCCCCGCCGCAACTCGAGAAAAACCATGAGACTTCCCCCTCAAAGCGAAAAATGATGCCCGATTCCCCTTCAATGCATGCAGAGCAATCCCGTGATCCGCATGAAACATGTAAGAAGCCTCGACTTGCTTGTTGGATCTCGAGACAATCCCCAAGAACACTGTCACAAGTAGAGAGGAACCCTGAGGTCACAAGCATCACGAAGTGGCACGAAGTGGCTCCATGTACCCCAAATCAACTTGAGATGAGGCCCGCTTCCCTTAACTTGACTGCTGAGCCGTACCCCGATTCACAGCAAACACCACCAGTGGCGTGACTTTCTTTAGGCAACTCTAGAGGTTCCCCGAGAACAACCTGCCAAGCCTAGAGAAATACAGAGTTCAGCAGAGCAACTCGAGGAATGCTCCGTGGACCGCAAATTGCCTGGAATGGAGAGCTGATTGCCTGGCTTAGACTCAAGACGTATGCCAACTTTCCACAAGCCCCTCAAGTGGGGGCTTCTCACATCAGTAGGTGTGAGGGAGGGACCCTGAGTTTTCTGCCTCAAGTGGAATATACACCGAGAAGCCCTGACTTTAAAGGAGGCCGGGTTTCCTTGCAGTGGCTTGAATACAGGCTCATCTTTCATCTCACAAGGTGAAGGGATGTCTGATTCCCGAGTGGAGTCACTAGAGAAACCCTAAGTCCCCGACTCCTTTGACGGAATGCCTCACATGCCTTTGACACCTCGAGCGGCACGCAGAGTTCACTGCTTCAAAAGGTGACGATGCCTGACTGCTCTTGAACATTGAGAGAAATCCCAATATCACTGTGGCTCCTGGAAAGGGACCCTGGGTCTCCCAACTCACCTCGAGAAGCATCCCTTTGGCCCTGCCAAGCCTCGAAGAGATTCCTGAAGTGTCCTTCATAACTGGACAGGAGTCATGACGTCGCTGGACAATCACGATTCTTAAAGGGCCATCCCCGCCGTAACTCGATAATATACCTCAGGTCCCCGCCGCAACTCGAGAAAAACCATGACACTTCCCCCTTAAAGCGAGATGAGGCCCGATTCCCCTGCAATGCATGCAGAGAAATCCCGTGATCTCCATGAAACATGTAAGGACCTCGACTTGCTTGATGGATTTCCAGACAATCCGCAAGAACTCTCACAATTAGAGAGGGACCCTGAGGTCACACAAGCATCGCGAAGGATCCATGTACCCCACATCAAACAGAGATGAGGCCCGATTCCCCTGCCTTGACTCCAGCGCCATCCCCTGTTCCCCATCAAACACGACAGTGGCTTGACTTCCTTTATGCAACTCCAAAGGTTCCCCAGAACAACGTGCCAAGTCTAGAGGAATACCAAGTTCATAGAGCCACTCGAGAAATGCTCCGTGGACCCCAAATTGCCTGGAGATGAGAGCTGATTGCCTGGCTTAGACACAAGAAGGATGCCTACTTTCCACAAGCCCCTCTAGCGAAGGCTTCTCTCATCAGTAGGTGTTAGGGAGGGACCCTGAGTTTGCTGCCTCAAGTGGAATATACACCGAGAAGCCCTGACTCGAAAGGAGGCTGGGTTTCCTTACAGTGACTTGAATACAGGCTCCTCTATCATCTCACAAGGTGAAGGGATGACTGAATCCCCTGTGGAGTCCCTAGAGAAAGCCCTAGGTCCCCGACTCCTTTCGACGGAATGCCTCACATGCCTTTGACACCTCGAGCGGCACGCAGAGTTCACTGCTTCAAAAGGTGACGATGCCTGACTCCTCTTGAACATTGACAGGAATCCCCATATCCCTGAGCTACTGGAAAGGGTCCCTTGGTCTCCCGCCTCACCTCGAGAAGCGTCCCTTTGGCCCTGGCAAGCCTCGAAAAGATTCCTGATGTGTCCCTTGTAACTCGACAGGAGTCCTGACGTCGCTGGAGAAACACGACTGTTGAAGTGCCATCCCCGCCGTATCTCGAGATATACCCCAGGGCCGCACCGCAACTCGAGAAAAACCATGAGACTTTCCCCTCAAAGCGAGATGAGGCACCATTCTCTGGCACTGCATGCAGAGCAATCCCGTGATCCCCATAAAACTTGTAAGGAGCCTCTACTTGCTTGATGGATGTCGAGACAATCCGAAAGAACACTGTCACAAGTACAGAGGGACCCTGAGGTCACACCAGCATCACGAAGGAGCTCCATGTACCACAAATCAACTCGAGATGAGGTCCGATTTCCCCTGCCTTGACTCGAGAGCCATCCCGCGTTCCACATCAAACAAGACCAATGGTTTGACTTTCTTTAAGCAACTCCAGAGTTTCCCCGAGAAAAACGTGCCAAGTCTAGACGAATATCAAGTTCATAGAGCCACTCAAATAATGCTCCTTGGACCCGCAAATTGCCTGGAATGGAGAGCTGATTGCCTGGCTTAGACTCAAAACGTATGCCAACTTTCCACAAGCCCCTCAATGGGGGCTTCTCTCATCAGTAGTTGTGAGGGCGGGACTCTGAGTTTGCTGCCTCAAATGGAATATACACCGAGAAGCCCTGACTCGAAAGGAGGCAGGGTTTCCTTGCAGTGGCTGGAATACAGGCTCCTCTATCATCTCACAAGTTGAAGGGATGTATGAATGCCCTGTGGAGTCCATAGAAAAAGGCCTAGGTCCCCGAAACCTTTCAATGGAATGCCTCACATGCCTTTGACACTTCGAGCGGCACGCGAGTTTTACTTCCTCAAAAGGTGACGATGCCTGACTCCTCTTGAATATTGAGAGGAATCCCCATATACATGAGCTACTGGAAAGGGACCCTGGTTCTCCCGCCTCACCTCAAAGAGAGTCTCTTTGGCCCTGCCAAGCCTCGAAGAGATTCCTGAGGTGTCCCTCGTAACTCGACAGGAGTCCTGACGTCGCTGGGGAAAGACGAGTGTTGCAGGGCCATCCCCTCCGTAACTCGAGAATATACCCCAGGAACCCGCCGTAACTCGAGAAAAACCATGAGACTTCTCCCCCAAAGCGAGATGAGGCCCGATTCCCCATCACTGCATGAAAAGCAATCCCGTGATACCAAAGAAACATGTATGGACCCTCGACTTGCTTGATGGATCCCAAGACAGTCCGCAAGATCACTGTCACAAGTAGAGAGGGAACCTGAGGTCACACCAGCATCGCGAAGGAGTTCCAGTACCCCAAATCAACACGAGATGCGGCAGAATTCC